>CAAKMY010068971.1:0-19798 GCA_901111285.1 Corrigiola litoralis
GGGGAGGGGGGGGGGAGGGGGGACTATAGAACTAAGCTGACACAACAATAGTGCGATTCTTGAAGCAGATAAGACTGTCCTTCATGTACTAATTACGGTTGTATTTGACACAAGTAAGCTGTTGAACAACCAGTCAATCATTACCACAAAAAAAAGCTATTGACCTATAATGTTAAAGCGTTCCTCTCTGCAGCTCAGCTTAAAACTTATTGACACAGGATAATGCGCACATGCAGAAATAAGCTTAAGTACACTACCTTCCTCCCACATTAGTTCGCCACATTTAACTTTAGAGGTCAGACTTCATCAAGTCTGACCATGAATTTCTTAATACACAATTAATAAAAATGTGATAGATAGAAAAACAATTTGATAGAAATAATATTTGGTTTGTCTTATCTAGTTGTTATAATTGCTACTTCTACACAATGTTAGCTTGCCCACAATGTGAGAAATGAGAATTAATCTTGATCCACCTGACAATTCTACCACATCAAGGCACATTAATTGACTTTCTACTATCAAATATCAAAACCAATCTTACGGCGCAGCGATCTCAGTTTAACAAGTCTAAACCAGTCCCTATGGTACAAATCCATTTCACAAGAAACTTTTTCATCTGATAAAGTCCACACATTTACCATCACAAATGGTAGACAACATTGCCCAAACAATCACACTTACTAATCATCATAACATCACCAAATTCTAGCTACTTTTCATCAAAAGAACTAGCTAAGTGGTTAGAGCTCTCTTATCCCAATCATGAGGTTGGCGGTTCAATTCTTATCAGCGACTTTATGCGCACATTCCAGACCCAAAAAAAAACACTTATTCATCAAAAAGAGCAAAAGAACAAGCTCACATTGAAACGAGTAAGTTGGCCAGGTTCAGCAAAAGCAAGCTCTTTAACAAGCTGAGATGCCCTCCTTCCATATATCTCCGTAGCTTCCATTTTAGTTCCTCCCTGTCATTCAGACATTTCATCAAACACCTTGTATGCAAACCGTAACATTTAACACATCAAATTATAATGTAACTATAAACAAACTTATACTATTAACATTAATTGATTAACCACTATACCTCACAAGATCTTCCCTTTCTTGTCTTATAGATTAAATTAGAGAAAATTAGGAGGTGGGTATTGTATGAAATATCGAATAAGAGAGTGAAAGTAAGATTTTATTGGAATTTTGATGCTTTTGATTTTTTTTTTTATTTATTTATTGTGGTGGGCGGGTAATTCAGTTTGTAAATTAAATTTTCCCGCGTAAGAAGTTGATAATGTCGGCTTTTATTTGCTTTTTGTTGTGAGATAGGCCTAGTTGATATAAATTGGTTTAATGAAAATAACTAGTCTCTTATGATGCGTCTAACTATATGCACAAATTTTTAGAAAAAAAAAAAGTTTAAGCTTTCAATTCTTATCATTATCTTTGTGCGCACGTTAAAACAAAAAAAAAATCTTGAAAAAAAAAATAGACGAACTTCTTATAAGCTCAATTCAAGTTATAGATTTGGAACTACCTGGTGGTTACCAAACTCATGACCACCAAATCACAAATACTTTCTCATTTTTTAATTTTTTTGAAAAACTAAAAATTATGTAAGAGGATGGACATGAGTTTGGACATTTGGTAACTACACGATAGATGAGTGAAATTTAAATATAATCTTATAACTGTTGTTTTGTCAGATGAAAATAGAATATAGTATGACAAATTCGTGCGTATCAGAACACTAACGATCAAATATTTAAAGTTGCATATATTTCTCTCTTTTTTGTTCTAGGTTTGTCAAGTAAAGCAAGGAGTAGGGTCGGGACTCACCCGTCTAAATCTTTTATTTTAAACAATCTCTCATCTCCTATCCTATTATTGACACCTCAACTTATGATATGTCTAAATCACATCTATTGGTGTATAAAGCTACCTAGACTTTGGAATATTTGATCGTTGGTATTCTGATAGGAAAGAGTGACCAATATGGACATGCATAGACTCCCTATGTCCCAATAGAATAGCCATATTTACTTTTTTCACACGTATCGAGGTGCTCTTTGACCATAAATAACTCAATGTATAAAATGGATAAAAATGTAAAATTTTAATTTTTAGATTTGTTTTTAAAAATACTTAATTTTATATTTTTTCAAATATATTTTTTGAGTTAATAATAGTCTAAAAAAAGGCTTCAAAAAGTGCCAAAAACAAATGAGGCTATCCTATCAAAATCGAGGGAATATCACCTTTAATGATGTGGCGTACAAGAAAGACATGAGACAAAAGATGAAAAACATTTTCGGGACAAAGGATTGAAGTTATAGACTCGCGGGTTAGTGGGTTACCGTAGGGGAGGCAACCCCTCTCATAAAATCAACTCTTTTACGTCCCTCTCACCCCCCTCCCACCCTTTGTCCCTTTCCCAAGGTAATTCACTAAATTGAGTTTCACTTACACCTCTGTACTCCGTATTAGTTTACTAGATACGGAGTATATACGTATCAGCATGAAAAGTCTTTGCATGCATGGAATCTTATGTAAACACATTTGCACATGCATGCATGCATACATACACATAATAAAAACAACAATAAGATTAACAACAATAATAATAACGGTGATGGCTATGGACGCCTAAGGTAGTGGCTATGGATCTCATGCCATTCCACCCCAAAAAAGTCCAAAGTTAATACTTCATCTAAACTCAGACTATTCATGCACATCTTACTCAACACAGTGACACTGTAGGAGGAACTCTGATCAATCATGTCTAAACAGAAACCTCAACTAACACTATTAAAGAGAACAGATGGAAAGAAAATTCTACTAAGTAATACATGCACTTTGGATTTTGGAACTGTAGGAAAAATGTATCACTGAAATAAAGGGATTGTTAATTCACACCTATGGCCTTTACCTGTGACTAGACAAGCTCATATTTAACAATGTCAAGGAATGACATTTCATAAAACTATGGGCAATTGGCATCTAAGTGGAGACTTGGTAATGCTCCCATACAAATACAAACTTTTTTATAGATTCCTCCGGCTCTAATACACAGCCCAGAGCTCAGTGTTGAGATTTGCAGCTACAGTTTCATTTTCCCCTAAGCGATGAGCAACTCAGAACAGACCGCTGTAACTTGAATCTAAAAGTTTCCTTGCTGTATATGCTGTATGTACAGTATTAGCTAAGCTCACAAGTCGTGATCAACCAGCTATCAATTATGACAGGGTCTGCCATAGGATCATATAAGGTCAGTCATGATATTCAACGATCAAGCCTTGTCTTCCAAATGTTTGCACAGAAAACGCAGTTTGAAACTGCACTAGTACCACCTAGTTAGCAGCAAGAGAGGCAACATTGTTTGTAGATAGGAGGCTTTCTGGCACTAGCACAATATATTCAGATATTAACACCAAAGCAGGCTAACATCTCTTTTTAAGATGCACCTGGAGGAAAAGACACTTCAGAAAGCCCAAGCAGTTTACAAGTCATGGTTTCCTTCTCAGTTGGAATACGACCCATAGGAAAATTTCCCACAGTATCTGGTTTGCCATTACAAGTCTCATCTGCTGCCTTCACGTCAAATGCCATATCATGTGGGAACATGGAGCTTTTGCTGCGTGGTTGACGAGAACGCTTTGGCTTTTGCTCCTGCATAGTAGACGGAGAGCGCTTTCTATAATGCCTTACTGGATTCAAGAATCCGATCTCAAGAGCTTCGAGTGCTTTTGTTGTAAGCGGCCGACTCCTAGTGCTTAGTCTTCTGGGCTGTTGGTCAGTCTCTCTTCCCTTGTTAGAGGGTTCCGCTGACACAGGACTCAAGAGGGGCCCCTTATTATCAGGAGGACCAGGGGCATCCTCAGAATGTTTTGGTTCCTCAGCATCAAAATGTTCAGGTTTCTGAGCCTCAGCACTAACTAGGGACACCTTATTTTCAAGAGGACCAAGGGCATCCTTAGAATGCTTTGGTTTCTCATCATCAAAGTATTCATGTTTCTCAGCGCTCACCAAGGGATCGTTATTGTAAGAGGGACCAAGGGCATAATCAGAATGTTTTAATTTAACAGCATTCAAATGGTCAGCTTTCTCAGCCTTACAATAATTTGGATCCTCAGCATCAGAATGTCTTTGTATCTCCCCATCTAAATGCATTTCTTTCTCGGCAACACAGTAGTTTGGCTTCTCAGCATCAGACTTTTGGTTGGCACTACTTTCCCCTTCTTCCAGCTTTACGATGCCATCAAAATCAGAGTCAGAAAGAATATGAGGCAAGTTCAAGTCAATAACAATTTGCGGCCGAGGTATTCTTTTATTTTCCAGAGAAATATCAATATCAACATGGTTCTCGTCCAAACTGCCTTGAATGTTCTCACTGAGAGTCCCTACAACTGAAGAGCCCATGGATTGTTCAATCACATCAGTCTGGCTCATTTTAGGAGGAATTATTTTCAACTTAGTATTCTTGTTTCGAGCTGGTAAGCTTAAAACACAAGTCACATCAGTTTCCACATAAGAACATCTCCTCCTTTTTGCAAGCGGAGCTGCACAGCTTGAGAGACCAGGTTTAATACGACGGCTGAATTGATGTTTTATTGTTCTTGATTTGTAATCTTTGAGTAGATTAGCATCACCTGGCCCTGGCATCCTTTGGCACCCATGATGATCGCTTGTCAATTCTATCGAATGGGGAGAGACAGTTGGAAGTTGAAGGCCGTTTGTTAGGATATCAGCATTTACCTTTGATTCTGTTTCACTATTCCTCGTCCGATGAGATAGGACAGAACATCTTTTAACTTCAGCAGGCAAACTCCTTAGTTCTCTCACCTTATATGGGTTATCTTCATTAGCCAGGCTGGTATCAATCACAGTGAACTTTTCCAGATTCGAAAATCCAGATGAAACACGAGGCTTCAGGTAACAATGACGCTCATGATCAGACGGATCGTCATCTGATTTTACTTCTAAGTTCCATCCATTTTCTTCCTTTGAGCTACTAGGTTTAGTTTCATCAGCCTCCAACTCAAGAAGTTCTGGTTCACTGGCCACTTTTGACAATACATCAGTAACTGAATCAAAGTAGTGGTCTCCCTTGGAAAGCTTTCTCCTGGAGAATTTCTTAATCCCAGGCATAAGGAAAACTAAACAATGCTTTGAGCCTGTATACCCATCACCCCTTGGCTGCTCAGAATGCCATCCTCTTGCCAACAAACGCGGCCAAACTGCTTCCCAAAATAGATCATTCGATCGAGCTTTGCTAAGCCGGAAGTCCCCTGTTAAATACTTTACTATCTCAGCGCAGGTAAGAGAAGAACAGGCCTTGCCAGAAGGAATTTCAGGACGATGAGAAAACATCTGGTTGTTCTTTGAACCATCAAAGATAAGAGTTGTAAGATCTGCTTTCCCCTTGCCTATTCCTACAGCTTCTACTAAAGCATGGATACCAGCCAAGGCTTTTAGTGTGAAGACATATTCATCTAGTGAAGTTCTTCCCTCTGTAAATGCTCTGGAAGCCTGATAACAATTCACAATAACGATAAGCACAGCAATCCTAGCAACTGGAACGTGTTCAGATTAGAAAAGCCAATAAAGCCAAGATAACCAGGTCAAAATCCACTTGGTCGCATCAAGTACACACAATTTTCAACCATTAAACAGCGAAAGGTACTCAAGTAACAGGTGAGAAGTGGACCACAGAGTTCTTGTTAAAGAAGTGAAAGTAGAAAAATATCAGATAATTGAGGAAGTAATTCGCAGCTAATCATCATCTAAAACAGAAACAACATTGAACAATGGACCATTCAGAATTGTCTTTTCATTTTTCTGGTTGCTGAGGAAAGAAACATGTTAAGTTAAATGGAGGTACTAGTGATCAAGTAGGGTTTAGATTTAACTGTGAGACTGACTCAGATCACTTTTGGGGCTCGTATTTTCTTTCTTGAACAATCTTTTTCTTTGGCCCTCAAATATATTATCCACCCCCTTTGGAGGTAAAAGAAATTAAGTGAATGAAGACTACATGTAAATCTACTTCATTAATTCACTTCAAGTGGCATATGGTAGGAAACCACGGAAGTACCTCCAATATTTTAGTTCTGGATTCCTCAGGGAGATGAGGGAATAAGCGAGAAAATAGTTCTTGTTGCCTATATCCTGTGAAAAATCTGTGCCCAATCACACACTTCTTGTTTCTCATCTTCCGGCATGCTGACCATCTACGGTATCCAGGAGACCCATAAAACTGACCATAATAATAAGCCAATATTTGACCCATGCCTTTGCTCTCAACGAATCTCGTCACATGGAGAAGATTCTTGCCCAACATATACAATCCAAGCAGGAAACAATCAACTTCAAAATCACTACAGGACTCAGTTGGCCGACCAGGGAGGAGGCTGCACCCATTGCTCAGAGATGTTTGATTTAGGGCATCAACTTTGAAATTTGAATCTTCCATATGTGCAGAAATATGCTTCATTGCAAAATTTTCGGAATCCACAAGCCCATTTGTGCAAACTGCATGGGGATTCTGATGAGATTCTATCCTCTCAGCTTTGAGTGAATTTGCTTGATTGGAGACCCACATCACTTGTAAAGGAAGTCCCATTGCAAAAGCATGGGAAGAGTCATTAACACCATCAGAAACAACCGGATTCATCATCAGCAGAGCAAGTTCAGACTCGCTTAATATAGAAGGGATTGCCACCTGATACTCATCACCTACTCGTGGATTTACCCGTGGCTCTCCAAATATGTCACCATTGTCGGGAGAATCCGGACAAAGGGAGGAATCAGACAATGCCTCTGGCGAACTTTTATCTGCTTGATCCAGGTTACTTGAGTCCATCTGCTGCAGGATATGCAAAACAAACAGAATTAGTATCACCAAATGCAAAGCGAGTACCTGCAGCTTGATAAAATAAGTGTCATAAAATCAGGTCATATATCAGTTGAAACAATTCTTCATGGACCCGCAGGCCGCAGCACACTGATTCATACAGAACAAACCACATTTACTTTAATCAAATAAATAAACAATGAAGACTATTTTGGTTTAGGTCTATGTCATCATTTTCTTAAACATTGCTGCTTAGACATATAACTGAAGCTTGTCGTAAAGTACATTTAAGCAACAGCATTTTCATTTGTGAATATACCAAAATTTTCAAAAACTTTCAAGACCTTCAACAAACATGCTGTAAGAAGACAGCAAGATGAATTACTGAATGAGAGCATATCAGGCAAAAACTGTCAGAAGATCAGATGGAGTGCATGAAGCCCCCGATTCCTGACAAGAAGGGACCTACACCTTCCATTGATATGCTTTCCTTTCAGCCCATTCCCATGACCTGAAAATGCCATTGGGGCAACCTTGCTGTTGCACCAAAGGTGCTACCATTATGGCCATTGCCCCTTCGACCTGTCCATCAAATCTATTACTGCCCCACTAAGTCCCTCTAATGTACGAGTACATCCTTCAGTAGATTCAAGAGTATCTTGTAATGGAGTATAAGCTGTGACCTACATTGTTTTATTCAAGATGCTATTTCCACTAAGCCAAAAATGTAGTACTGTAATGATGAACTGAGAAATTAATATAGATTACAGTCTGTCTTCTGTCAAAACCTCTCCAATTAAGGGACACATGCAACAAAGCTCCTCAAAGTTGGACGACAACTGATATGGCTATTGATGTCATAAGTTCAGGTGAACTGCTTGAGTAGCATTACCCAAATACAATGAAAATCACTTGAAATTCTCTTTTGTCTTACTGGTCTACTTTCGTCCATGTGATCCCTTATCCTGCCTAAAGCTTTGACTACCAAATAAGGATTCTAGCATATGTAACTATGACGAGTTATTCCAATTCTCAATGCATGCATCTTATCCTCAGACATTTTGATAATGTGGCACCTTTATGCTTCAGTTTCAGCAATTACATTTAAAACTCCTTTTCATTAGCTCTGTCAACCCCTTCGATCCCACGCCTGCCAAACTACTCACGTCTGCGAATCAGATCCACCCGCCCACCTCGACACCAGTACAATTCTTTCCTTCATCAGAGTAATCAGACAGAATCTGATCTGATACACCATCCGAGACTCAGACGAATGGTTCTCAGTCCTTATCAAGAATTAACGAAATACCCTGATCTGACATCTGACCAACAATCCTTCCTATAATTTGAAATCAACAGAAGCTAAAAATTTCTTGAATTTTACTCACTGAAGTACTCGCATAAAACAGACATTACCAAACAACTCAAACACGCCGAAAATTTCATCGCTTTACCAATCAAGAAACCACGAAAACTCGACATACTCACGATTCTCGAAACCGAAACTTTCCTAATAGTTCATGTTGCAAAAACCTAACTGTTCCACAGGTTCTCTAACCTCTGCTACACCAAATCTAATCATGTTGGTCAAAGATATCTCCAGGAAGACAAGTATACAGCTTTCTCTCTCCTCCTCATCTCTCCCAACAACCTTCCCAAATAACTCCTTTGAAGAGCCAATCTTTCTGCTCTAACAAGTACAAATTGACACCTACATGAAAACCCAGAAACTAAATTCCACCAAACCCCACAAAAGAACTTCGATAGCATCAACCTATAGCACACAAACCAACAATATAGATCCATATATCTCCCCAAAATTTGAACAAGTTACAACGTACAACAAACAAACATATACCAACATGTTCCAAACATAAATTAGCCATAAACAAAGCATACAAATTCAACTCCACAGCACCTACATATTGCACATACAACCAAGCAACAGCATAGCAAGAAACAAGAACACGATAACATAACATAACATAACATAACATAACATACCCAAACACGAAAAATGGTTAACATAAACAAGAAAAGTTGTACCACAAATATGCAGAAATACCACGTGATCCAACCCTTTTTTTAGCTATGTATATACACTAGACAAGAAAATAACACCCCAACAATATATACTTACATTAACCTTGTACATGTTACAACCATATATAACAATATTAATAAACATGAGCAACACATATATAAACACACATACATATATATAACATACATATATATATATATATATATATATATACACAAGGTTGTGTCGTGACACATATATTATATATACAACATTTGCATTGACTATAAGTAATTACCATAAAACGTGAAAATATAACGTGTTTGTTATTTTTTCGTTGTAGGCAACTACCAAACAAAAATAAATACAACACAAAGTAAAATAAACGAACCAAGTTAAGTACAATATATATGTATGTGTATAAGTATAAAAGGGAGAAGAATATAGTTATTATTACCATATAAACGTGAGAGTTGTATGTATGCTTAAGTGTGTGGGAAAAAATTGCGAGGAAGAATAATAACAAGTCGTGGAGAGAGAAAGAAAGAAAAGAACGAAAGAAAGCAAAGATGTGTAATGTTAAATGTTTGTGTTTACGAGTTTTTTTTTGAACGAGAGGTGTAGTAGTAATGTTGGGGGGTGTAATGGCAATGTTACCCTTGTGTGTTATATGTCATTCTTGCTAATTTGGGGTCATGGGTGATAAGTTATGTTGGGTGTTTTTGGACTTTTCTGTAGGGGAGTTTGGAGATATAAAGAGTTTAAATACAATGGGCAGGAGAATGGGTTTTGTGTTGTGTTGTGTTGTGAAAAGTGATGGTTATGTAGTTGTGTATGATATCTAGTTTCTTCAAACAATTTGGTTGGAATGTATGATGGGGAAAGTAAAAGGGAAGGATTGTTGACAAAATAGAATTAGTAGTATGTTTGTTGTTTTAAAGTGGGATTGTGGTTTTAATGCATTTTTTGTAAGATGTGAAATGATTTGTCGAGGTTTATTTCTATGTAATTGAGTGTCATGCATATATGTTATGTTGGGAGATTTGTGGACTTCCCAATGGAAGTTTGGAGGTACAAAGAGTTCAAATACAATGGGTAGGGGTGAGTTTTGTGTTGTGTTGTATTGTGTTGCCAAGTGAAAAGAGATTTGTGATGGTTATAAATGTATGGAGAAAGGAAAGTGAAGGGGAAGGGTAAGGATGATTGACCAAATGGAGGTATGTTTGTTGATTTAAAGTGGGATTGTGATTTTAATGCGGCTTTTGTTAAAGTGATCGGTCGAGGTTTGTTTTTATTATAAATGTATAATGATGTACTTCATCCAATCTCTTATTTGGATTGATTGCATTTTGGCGACGAGATTTTGCACTATGAATTTGGTTCTCTATTATTTGGTGAAGGAATGACCTTTTGTGTATGTAAGGAGGTGCATTGCAGACTCCACGATTACATAAACTATTACATCCAATTATTTTTTTCTTTTTGGCAAAAATAATTTCAGGATCAAATGCATTTTTTAGAAAATATCCCTAAAGCTATCCATTTACCTTTTTCTATGGTGGTTCACAAATTACTATGATGATTGAACTTATGTTCATATACTCCGAATTAGACTATTTATTCTTGTGAGTGATGTTTATATCTATTTGTGGTATAATTGAATAATAAATTTGAGATTACTATAACTATTTAATATCCGTGGAAGCATAGAGTGGCATTACGAAATCCGAATTATGAGATATTTAAAGGAAAGTCTATTCCATATAGTGGTGCAAATTTTTTACTATTTTCTAAAAAAAATGGTCAAATTAATTCAAGTTAAAACTACTTGCGGCAATCAATAAGAGCTATTAAAATATTTATTATTTAAAACTTCATTGGTGATCTATTAAACTTGAGTAATGGGTAAACCTTGCTGATAAAAATAGGTTTACTGATTCGTATATTCATAAGAGTATGTTATTTATACATTGTTTATAGCATTGTGTCTCATAATGAACTTTTTTACGAAGATTACTAAGCACTATTTAACAATTGGTATGCTTTGAAAAACGCTCCATGGAAATCACTTAAGTCTTTAAAAAGTGAACAAAAAATAATAATTTGATATTCATTATTGTTATCTTAACTAGTCTTAGATATAGTAAAGTCCTAATGATAATGTTACATACACCTTTTATTCGTTCAAGCATAGCGATTCAAAAGTAATATTTCTTTTTCAAGAAATCACTTGCTTTAAACTAAAAAGGATATGAATTAAATAAAAAAAAATATTCAAATGAATAAGAGCAAACATGGATCATTATCATGAAAATAGACACACAACAACATATTAAAAAACAAATTTGACAAGATTATGTAAAATCGTTAAAGATTCTTTCAAATTGTAATAATGGACATTACATAATGAGTCAATTTGTTGGAAACATTGATACACGTCATCATTGATGTTGTACCAGCCTTAGCTTAGATAATTTGATATGTACTTATCAAATGATCATAGAAATTTATCAAATTAATAATAATAAAATGGCGTTACACTAAACTAAAACACTAAATTGAGGCAAACATATTGCTCATAAACACATACAATCCTCATCCTAAATTACTAACTAGTTACATAAAGTTTATGATTTGTTAGAATGACAACTTCCAAGCAAGTTTTGAAAGATATGTGTTCCCCACATATTGCATTAATCTGATGATGAGTGTATTTCTACAAATAGCTTTATCATGACTAATGGTGAATTATCATCCCCACATCTAACAAAAATGGTGTGGAGGACAAATGATACTAAAATAACTTAGACTCATAACGAAACATTAAAATTAAAGGTCACTAGGGAACACAAACACAACTTTTTAATTACTGAAATCTTGGCCTCTTCATGCCGGTGCATGAAGTTTCTCTATTGAGTAACTTTAAGTTGGCTTTCAAAAAACTAAAAGATGTGGATGTCATAAAAGTGTGAATGATACATCTAGGATTAGAGAAAGTAACTTATGTTGCTCAACCAAATAACCAATACTGTATTTTCGTGTTATACAAATGTTAGAGAAGTGTGATATAATATGGGAAGTATTTTTCAATAGAATGTGAGAGTCTTAATCGATGTGAAAAGGCTCACAAAACACGTACATTGATTAAAATTCAGCACCTGTTTAATACTATGTTTTTAGATGGTCTTTGTAGGCCTAGCCGGACAACCTACCATCTTGGTCAAACTTATTGCTCTAGCCCGTATTAGAGCATGTCAAGCCCCTCTCCCCAACCTCAACTGTAATCGAGCAAGCCCAACTAGTTGTCACCCCTCACAATATCTACGATAAAAGGTAAGAGTCAAGATTTGAAACCTTATGAAAAGACCTTCAATCTGAAATATGAAAGGTGATCACATAACCATTGACTTAGGTTTACACTACTACGGAGTACTTATCAAGCAGACACTATTCACACGCCACATAGCATTCGACAATTAAAATACTACATTCAAATAATAGATGGTAAGAGTGCAAGAGGATCGAAGTGGAGTGTCAATAATGTATCCTCTTATCGATCAAGTATGTAAATTGGTCGTATATGTTTTGGTTAAGGGGCTAATGTAACAAGCTAGAGGAGGCAATGAGTCATAAAAAGGATACATTTGGGACTAAAGATCACCACTGTTACAGTAGATCACCACTGTCACAGTTTGGGACTAAAGATCTGTAGGAATAGCTGCCTTCATAATTACTCCTCACAATCACTTGAAATAATTGCATCGTTCGAAATACGAAAAAAGGGACAAACAATTGACATATATCACCTCGGATGAACTTACAAGGCTACAACTACAAGGCTACAACATCTAAATGCCGCCTGCGTGATGCATGTGTCAAAAGCTAAAATTAACTAGTCATTGTCTCCTACACGAATCATACAAGGCTAGTAGTCGTTTCATGTACTCCTAATTTCCTATATATCCCTTTTTATTGTTTGCCCTTTCCTTTCCTTTTTCACTTGTCCTTTTTCTTTATTTAGAGGCTGCGTGTCTGAGCTTGTCCTTGAACGTAACCGCAGTCAAAGGTCTATAGATAATGCTCTCTCCGCCAAGACTAAATCAACGAAGAATTTTCATTCGTTAAATGATGATTTTCGTTGCAAACATCTTGATAGGATTCCTGCGGTAGTAGCAGAAATTGTATTTGTCGTACATTTTGATTATAGCTTTCACAAACTAACAACAAATTATAGACTCAACTGGGAGCCTTATGTGCATCAGTGCATGTGTGCATATAATGTTGACTAAAGAAAATGATTGAATTCTGATCATATTCAGTCATGAATATGCATTTAGAGTATGACAAAAAAATATTTGAAATGGTTTTGACTTGGCATCACTCGACATTTGCATAAGCATTTAGAGAATGACAAAAAAATTTTAAAAAGGGTTTTGACTTGGCATCAATCGACATTTGCATAAACATAGGAGTATTGGCTTGGGCATAACAAAAAGGACTATCAAATAATACTCCCTTCATCTTAATTAGGAGATTATTTATACACTATACCACTGCAAAAACATCTCTCTAAATACTAACATATAGCAATAGCTCAGAGGTTGCTGGATAGTTTCGGTAATGACTAACGAGGATATATGTATTTACAAAATGTTCAACAGTAACCCAATTGCATGTGTGTAATTTTCTTCTGTTTTTTTTATCACTCATTATCCATCCACATGTCCTTGACCATGTTCACATCCCCTCGAGGACGTTGAGGACCGACGTTTAATTGTATAGAGCATAAATCACCTCATGTGCATCCTCGTCTACTCGTCTATTAAATTTTTCTTCCTTAAGCATATGTATGCAAATCTGTCTATATCATAACTCATAAGCATCATATTCTCTAATAAACAAAGAAATCCATAACCCTCAAGATCCAATTAGTAGGGCCTTAACGTTTCTCTGTTTTAGACTATGCCACTAGTTATTCAATCTTTAACTAATGGTTAGAGTAAGTTTCACATCTTTATAAACGAAAGTAGGCTCCCGCTTACCGACCGCGTTGATCATGAAGTTGCTCCGCTAGACTTAACTTTATTGAGCTTTGATTCAAGTAGAGTCTTAATTTTATGTTAAGAATCATGCCAACCAAATGGATAGTCCCTCCCCACAAAGGTGATCAGGTTAAGTCTCGTAGCTCCGATCTACAGCGTTTTAATCACTAAAATAGAGCGTTCTAATCACGAAATTGCAGCAACTAATATTGTGGACGAGGGGATATAAGGATTCACACTTGGGACGATCTTTAGACAAGTTAAACTTCTAACCATTGGGTCACCTTTCTCAAGTGGTAATTAATATTCTTAAAGAGTCATTATATGATAACTGGTAAATTTTATTGTGTGAGTGTGTGACTAATCATGAACGTTGACAGGTCCTTCTATGATTTATTTGGCGTCTTTGGGTCACTCGCTCTCCTTATTCCTTATATTATGTCAATTTTTAAATATGGATCACTTGTTATGTTTATCTCATCCTAGAAATTGTTTATGAATTGAAATTATATTCATAATTTAACCTAATTATGTATAATCTATCTTAACAAAAACTCATTGGCAACAAAATCCATGGGTACAAAGCAACTCTCAAAGTTTAGGCACATAAACTAGGTATTGATTATGGGCATATTCAGGAATGATAACATAAGGTAGGCCCATATGAATATGTGCACATATTGCAAAAGGCCTTGAATAGTTAGAGAATGGTCCTATTTGTTGTATGGTTAAAGAATGGTAGTATCATAATCATTTAAGGACCCCCATTAGTCCATTTAACCCATCAATGAGTTATATAGGCCATTCCCTGAATCGTGGAGTACGACTTGGACGACCTCCCTTCCACTCTGCTTATATTTTGCCTGCTACAAAAATACAATATATTTGTTCACTCCCAATCATTTTCATAACTAAAAAAAATGCTTTCAGTGGCCAATAGAATTTTTGGAAATTAATTTGGAGGTCCTTACAATTGAGAGACAGCTATTTATATATACATGCATGTAAAAGGAGTAGGTGACTCTCTTCCCTACAAATCTGGAGTGTACGTGCAATAAACGTAGTGGTATGGGATATGGAAAACTCAATTCGAGTTGAATTTCATTTGCCAAAGATGATACATTGTGGACTCTCAATTGTATATAAAGGGCACAAGTAATAATCTAGCGAAATAAGGAAGTTTTAGGAGAGAAATAGCTTCGATGTATGGAGTAACTTTGTTGTTGGCTTCTTTAACAAATTACATTGTAGTTCTTCTTGACCCTTTCTACTTTTATTCTTATCATAGAGGTTTGTTGGAGTATAACCCTTTCTACATTGATGATCATCACTTGCAATTACCATTAAGTGGCTTTAGCGCAGCAAGTGAAATTTATCAATTAATTCATACACGGAATAGTTCTTAATTAAGAAGAATATTAGAAGAGAACGAATGTTTTTCTAAAGCACCGTTTTCCATGGTTATTGTTCTTCTTTTTACTCCTAATCATATAGCACTATAATAGTAAAGAATTAATAGATGTTATCTTATTAAGAAAAAGGGACTAAACCAATAGATGCCGCGCTATTCTTTAGGTATCTTTGCATGAAACATGAAAGCATTGCAATCACATGGCAAATTGCCTAACTCTAGAATCCACAAGCTTACATAGAGTTGAACTCTTGAAGTCAATCTAATGAAGTCTTCCCAACTTGAAGATGATCCAAAAACTTATCAGAAATAAGACCTAACCCACTAATACTCACACTTCAAAGTCAACTCATTCAACTAGTTAGTAAAGTAATATACTAGGAGTAATTTATTACTACAAGTCCTTCGAAGTTCAAACTGACTGGTGACATTTTCTAAGCTTTCCACGTGGTTACGTAAAAACTGCATGTTTTGAGCTTTAATATTGTGTCATCCATCTCTAATTCCGGTAAAGAGACAACATTTTATTTCGGGTACCAAATCGTGGGGTTTAAGGATTTCCAGCTATAAAGAGTTAATGTAGTTTGAGCAAAATGCAAGGAAGTGATATCATGGGATTAATATATAGAATGGTTTTGTGGAGTTTAAGCTAAGTGGGTTGTTATTATCCCACTTTGAACACCCATTTTCTTGAGCCACTTATCACATATTGCAGGCATTAAGAGGGGTTTCTAAGTTCTTGAGCTGTAGTTTGGTAAAGGTAATCTTTCCCTTTGAATTCTAATGTTGCATGCATGTATCTTTGTTGCATACATTGAGTTGGCCATCTTTGTTTGGACGATTTAGTTGGTTTCTTGCTATAGATTTGGATGTTTTTGTAGTATAATATTCAGCAAGCACACTTAGTTGATCATGTTATTGTTGTTAGTCATTGAAAGAACACCCATAGTTCGGGTGTATGTGAATTTTGAGTGATGTGATTATATATAGTTGGTTTGTTGAAGGAAAACTAGTAGTGGTGTGAGAATGGCAAGGTTGTTGTGCAATCCCAAACGGAGATTAGCCCGAGTAATGGGTTGGCTCCAATTGTTCTTGGGAGGACTTGTTATTATTGTGAGCATTACTAGTCTAGCTAGACTCTATACTGCTGGGTTTTTCTTTCGTAGTGGAGATATTTGTCGTCACTTTTACGGTGCCAAGGATGTGTTCAATGGGTTTGATGTCAAGGCATTGTCGGACCGCATTGAGGAAGTGCTTGAAAAGATGGAGAAGTTGCAAGATAAGATTGAAGCTGATGTGCTAAAGATGGAGAAAGATAAAGATGAATTGGGAAAGAGTAATGTCTCCAGGCTAGAGTTTAAGAGGTACTTGGAGGATGAGGTCATTCAGCCGTTGTATGATGCTCATATCGGTCTTAGACAGATCCGGCTACCAAAGGTCGAAAGTATTGGGAATGCGACGTATATGGAAGAGCCGTTGATCAACAATTTTGTGATTGAGGAGCTTAGGAAGTACATTACCCCGAAAGAGAACAAGAATGGCAATAAGGTGAACATTTTTAGAACAGAGAAGATATACAACACCATAGGGCATGCTTGTGTTCTGATGAAGAAAGACCTGGAGGACTATATGGACTATGAGGTTGGTGGTTATTGTAAGGATGATTGGAATCTAGCTCAGAAGCTTATGCTTCATGGCTGCGATCCTTTGCCACGCAGGCGTTGCTTGACGAGAGCCTCTAAGCTCTCCCTTAAGCCATACCCCATCAATGAATCACTTTGGAAGGTCCCGGATGGAAGAAATGTAAGATGGAGTCTGTACAAGTGTAGGAATTTTGAGTGCTTATCAAGCAAGAATCCTAATAGAGGTTACACAAAGTGCACTGGTTGCTTCGAGATGGAAAAGGAAATGCTTAAATGGGTCAATCAGAGCTCTCTGCCTCCAGCTGATTTTCTTATCAGTGATGTTTTGGCTATTAAGCCAGGGGAGATAAGGATAGGAATTGACTTCAGTGTAGGAACTGGAAGTTTCGCCGCAAGGATGATGGAACAGAATGTCTCCGTTGTTTCGACTGCTGTGAACTTGGGTGCACCTTTCAACGAGATAATTGCGCTTCGAGGTCTAATTCCTCTGTACATAACACCAAATCAAAGGCTCCCATTCTTTGAAAATACAATGGACTTGATTCACACCACTGGCCTCTTGGATGGATGGATCGACCTGCTACTGCTCGACTTCATCTTATTCGATTGGGATCGGGTTCTAAGGCCTGGAGGTTTGTTATGGATAGACAAGTTCTTCTGTAATAGGAAGGACTTAGACGATTACATGTACATGTTTCTGCAGTTCAGGTATAAGAAGCATAAATGGGTTGTTGCTCCTAAGTCAAAAGATGAGGTTTATCTCTCTGCTGTGTTAGAAAAGCCCCCTAGGTCCTTATGAGTTTATCACTTTATATCTTCAATCTTCGTTTCTTATTGTACTTGTGATGGAATTAACAAATTTACTGTTGTAGTTACTTGGAAACCATCATGTATTAGTCACATATCCCATGTATTAGTGCTGACTTTAGAAGAGTCTGGCTGTAAGGGGAAGCTTAAGCCCACCCCCTTATTTGTGTAATTTGATACTCCATTTCTGATCTTTAATTTTTCAGTTTGCTTCTATATCAGGTCATGTGTACCTTGTCAATTTTTATTTTTAATTTTTTATCCTAAACAGGGAATGAACTCAAAGTAAACTAGTGTCACGCCTCACAAGACGAGGCATGCCACCTCCTAAAACATCTTCCCTAAGGAATTCTCGAAGAAGCTAGATCGGGAGCATGAAGAACCACCTCCTGTGATCCTGTCTAGACTATCCACACCTTTGTTTGCGAGCTAGTTTGCCGCCTTGTTTTCTTCTCTGTATACTTTCACCCAAAATATACTCCATAAGCTACTGTCCGTGAAGCACATATCATGAGATGGAATTTGACCACTTGTTTGTGAATTTTGACCTGCATTAATACATGATTGGAAATAAGAGAATGAACTATATAGCAAAAAAAAAAAGGAATTAAATTTCTGACAAGAATTTTTATTAAATTATTCAATTTTTTATGTGAGTTCTTAAGAGAGTGAGTTGTTTTCAATTGAGATGGCAAGAAAAAAAAACATTAAATATTGCTAATGCTCTAACACGTTAACGACTTGAAAATATGAGAGGACAATGTTATATAATGTTTTTCCTCAAAGTTTTTATGCAAAAATCACAAGTTTTTCCAGAAAGGGGAAATCTTCTCCGGATGTTAGTTGATTGGATTCTCCCTTGGTTTTTCCTCTTTATGTCCCTTGAGTTTTAAACATACCTCCACTTCTTACCTACGAAAAAAATAAAAAATCATCACTCACCAATCTATCATAGGGATTTTAATGTGGCGGGGCAGTAGTGGATATAGGGTTACACGTATCCATACCAACCTATATATTTGACCCTCAATGCCCGCCCAATTACTTACCGTAGGTAAAAATATTATACCCATACCCACTTCGGAAAATATAGAATTCAAATGGCATTCGTCCTGCCATGGATGGTCATCCACCACTTGTCTAAAGTTGTCTCACCTACTTTATCTTCTCCACCCATTTAGATTGATTAGAGTTAAATCAATAATTTTGCAAAATTATTGTATGCTATTGGGAGTATGGCCTAATATTAAAGACTTTGATTTTGACTAAAAACATAATTAGTTATTATTCATTTATCTTCCATGAATACCTCATGTAGGAAAAATAAAATAAAATAACAACAAATGGGTAAGTCTATATAGTAGTTGGTCAAGTCTAAAACACTAAATTGTACATAACTTATAAGAACTTAACTTAACTGAATAGAATTGAACTTATTAGATTTAAAATGCACTAACTTATTGGAATAAATTTAACTTGTTAAAACTTTTTGAAAGCCTTTTTAAAACTAAAACAGAATTTATTGCTAAGGGCATGTTGTGTACACCGTATTTTCATTTTATTTTCAAAATAGTTCATAATAGTCTATAAAAGTTCCGATAGTTAAGAAAAATTTAGAAAATTAAGAAAAGTTCAACAAAGTAAAATCTATTAAATCAAAAATATTACACCAAAACGGTAGAGAAAAGTGCTAAAATGAACTAAATTGAACTTGTTAGAGCTTAAATGAACTAAACTTACGAGACTGAATCGAATTAAACTAAACTTAACCTCCAAGATACGAGGAATGATTGGTCGATTGCAGCTATTGGATGCTATTGGAGGGCCCCTCAGAAAACGACAAAAAAACTTTACCCCACTACCCCTACTGCTTTTCATTAGTGGACATGTTTATCACTGTTACCATTCTTTTTAAAAACCAAATTACAGTAATGTTGAAAAGATGGGACCCTCCAAAAACACCTAATAGCTGCAATTGACGTATAATTTCTCCCAAAATGCGGAGAAATGATCTTTCAATCGGAGC
>CAAKMY010068971.1:19828-44134 GCA_901111285.1 Corrigiola litoralis
GGGCATTACGGTGATTTCCACTTTAAAGAGGAAGGGTAAATATGTCCACTAGTGTAAAACAGTAGGGATAGTGGGGTAATTTTTTTTTGTTTTTTTGTGAGGGCCTTCCAATCACACCCAATAACTGCAATTGACCTATCATTCCTCCAAGATGCGGAGGGCCTAAGTAAGAGAAAGAAGTTGTCTAGTCCAAAGAGTAGCAGCCCAGTTATCGTAAAGCCCTCTCCTAAAACCCCACCATCTTCACTGAACAACACACAGGTGAAGAAGAAGAAGAAGAAGAAGAGAGATGGGTAGGAGAATACTGAACGATGCATTGCGCACAATAGTGAATGCGGAGAAGAGGAACATGGCCAGTGCTGAACTCAAGCCTGTTTCCACCGTTATCTGTTCTTTCCTCAACATCATGAAACACAGAGGTCTTTCTTTCTTTTTTTCTTTTTTTACTGCCTTTTTGATTCATTTGTATGATTATGATATGACCCTTTTATTTGGACATGTGTATGAAGGTTTATATTGGGTTTGTGTGAGGTGGAAATGCTTCTTTTTCGGATATTTTACATCAAATGAGTATGTATTTGATTTATGTATAATGTATGTATGTACAGAAAGTCTTGGGAGAGAGCGTCTATTTTTATCATAAAAGTAGACGGAGCCATGCTGGCCCAATAAATGGCTTATTTGACTTGGGCGTGTAGGAAGCTTGAGTTGATTTAGCTTACAGGATCTCGTCTACTTTCATCATAAAAATAGACGGTATTTTCTAATAATTCTTGATGTACCAATGGGTTTTGGTTGATTTGTGTTTTTGAAGGATTTAGGTAGTAGGGGTTTATTCTGATGCTATTGTGGGTTTGTCTTGCCTTGAAATGATTTGATGAATAAGCTATGGTGCACTGGTGGTGCATCCTCTCGAAGCATCCTTTAAGTTAAAAGTTGAAGACTCTTACATCAAGTTCAGAACTTTGTCAATGAGTATGCTTACTTAACCTAAGGAGATGTTAATGGGTGCATTTGATGGCTTGTTAGTACTTCTCCCATGCCGAAATGGAAGAAAAGAAAATCAACAGTTCATTTGACATTGAAAATTGCCAAAGCCTGGTGCTACCCAAGAACAACCCTGGACAATGTTTACTTTAAATACTTAGGCTGAACCGTTGTACACATCATATCTAAGAGTCGAAGGCAACAAAGTGTGGTGGCGATAGAACACTTGAAATTAGGCAAGACGTGAACATAACATATGCAATATGAATCTTCCCCCTAAACAGCGTGGTTGGACTGCAGATGCAGTGTAGTCCTGGACTTCAACGTATAAAAATGTCAAGAGACTGATCAAATTTTGAGCTGACTTCATCTAAATTTTGGTTTCATGGATTTTGAGTGGAAAGCATTGTCATGCACTGATGCACTTCATCATGAACATGGATCTCCTTTCCTTGATTTTTGAGATAAGGTCACACATGATTCTATAGATTGAGGAGTTGTGTGATCGAGCTTTTGTTTTGGGCTTGTAGTTTGTGAGTTTTGAGAATTATTATGTTAGTTTTATTGAGGTATTATGAATAGTGTTAATCAAATGAAAACAAAGAAGTGCTAATGATACAATATTATTATTTTTATTTTGTGTGTGCTTTATTGTTTTCTACTTTAGTTAAGAAATTAATGATTGAGTAACTTATCGGTATATGCCGATTTATGCTTCATCAGTAACAGTTGCATATAGCTCTTATTTTGAAGGGGTTTTGATAGAATTTTAATGGTCCAATGTCAAAACAAAGTGTTAAGAACTTAAGATAAGATCAGTTCGTTTCAGCTAGAAAGAACAAAGGCGGGGGACTCTTTTTTGTGTTGAATATGTAAAATTTGTCGGGTGAATCTGAATTTCCGAGTGATGGGTTGTGGGAAAGAATGGCATTGGATGAACGATTGTCGTGTCACTGATCTGATCCCGAGTGGATATTCTTGAAACCCCTGTTTATGCTGCTGCATGCTATAGTAAGTTGGTTCTGTGAATAGTCACATCTGCAATATGGATTATTCTATTGTTGTCTTGGAGCTTGGACTGCTTGAATTGGCAAACCTTGCTTTTGCTTATCGGACTATTGCTATAGTAGTTGTCCACAATTCTTTCATGGATAAAGGAGGGACTATTGTTACCTTTGGTTCTCGTGACCCACATAGTTTTTTTGATGAAATTTCTTGATAAGTTTGGTAAGTAAGAGTAGACAACTTACTCTTACAATACAAGTAAGACAGATGGTAAGGGCCAAAGAGAGGTACAATATGTGGTGTAAGCCAGAAGCAATAAATCAAAAGTAGATACCGGAACTAGATGATAATTGATTGATAGTGTCACGTCTGTGTTTGATAAGATGATAACTGAAGAATCTGTTTTTCCTTACAAGTCGAAAGTGCTTTACACTTTTCTGCTGGGATTTCAAAATATTCTATTGTATGTGATTATTGAGTTACTATAGTTTTCATACATTGCTTTCCTCTGGTAGAAATGATCAACTATAAACTTCAATGATCCAGTTGTTGAAGATGAGTTCAGGTAGATTCGCCACTTAAGATGTTCAGCTTAATGTGTATCACGTCTGTGTTTCATAATAATGCTAATCAGTAGGGGTTTTGGTGGGTTTATTCTGATGCTATTGTGGGGTTGTTTTATCTTGAAATGATTGGTTGAATAAGCTATGGTGTACTGCTGGTGCATTCATTTAGAAGCGTTTACCTCAAGGTCAAAACTTTGTCCATGAGTATATCTCTAGCTAAAGCCAATGATAAGGATACAGTGCTACACAACCAGGCTGTGGGATTCTTAGTTCCGAACCATAGGTTTGAATGAGGTGAATGTCATTAGCTTATTTGGCTTAGTAACTAATCGAGGTCTTATCTCTACCTGCAACCACCCTTCAGGAGATGCCTTTTTGTGGTAACTGCTTCTGGCGACCATTTACTAACAAAAGCATGCTCATGTATCCTGATTTTTTTTGGAGCACTCTCATTCGGTCCGAGTCGGTTCCTTATCTAAGATTTTGGCACTACATTGCAAACAAGTTCTTTTTATGATAAGATGATGCATTTCTTCTATGCCAACAGTGATCTTGCTTCCGACTGCACATACTGCGATGTTTTTCTGAAATTGCTGGTCATCTTGTTTCCAGGTTATATCAAGGACTTTCAAGTTCATGATCCTCATAGGGTTGGTAAGGTAAAAGTTGAACTTCTTGGGAGGGTGAATGACTGCAAAGCTCTCACTTATAGACAGGACTTGAAAGCAAGGGATATTGAAGAGTACAGAATTCGGACACTTCCAACACGACAGGTGTGTTTAAATCATGCAATTGGAAACTGTTCTGTTTGATGCTAAACTTCTACCTGAAGAAGAATTTTGCAATCGAGAAAGTCAAATTCCATAGTGTCTTGAATCTTGTTAAATGTTTATTATCCTTTCCTTTGTCGTTTTTTCGCATTTTGGTTTTACCATAGGGAAATAACGGGAATAGGTTTACGGCTTCTTGATGTTTAAACTGGCGCCTTTTTGGTGGATTAAGGGGGAGGAGGCGGGGGTAGTAGAAACACCTGCTGTGTGCAAGGTAGTCTTGACTTCTTTCTTTGAAATGATTGGATTTCTCCGCTCTTTATTGCAGTGGGGTTATGTTGTAATCACAACTCCGAATGGTGTGCTGGACCATGAAGAGGCTATCCGACAAAATGTGGGTGGTCAAGTTCTTGGATATTTTCATTGATTACGAATACTTGTGCCTTTTGCTATCAATTGGCCGGTGAAGAGTCCTTTGTGTGATATTGTATCCTGACTCCTGTTTAGTTTGGAATGTATGGTTTTTTTTTTTTTTTATAACTACTCAAAATCACAATATTTCTTATGTTTAAAGATACAATAAGCTCGTTTGGCTTTAGATCCTGCCTTTTGTATGAAGAAGCCTCAAATGTAGAACTATAACGCCTAATTTGGGTGTTCATGTAGAACTATAAGGCCTTTGTCATGCTTACTTTTTTAATTCCAAGGGAGCTGTTGAATGTTAGTTCATTTGTGGAACCGACTGCTAAAGGAAGAAGTCAGTTGGCCGAGGCGACAGTCCACCGTGCCCGTTGGCTATTCGAGCTGATTGATATCTTGGACTGTCGGCTACATGAGCTAGAGCTAACACCCCAACTTGGGCTCTTTATTTCTCATCCAGATATTAATTGTCCTCATATTCACCTCAATGGTCTGTGCAATGCCGAATTGCATAAACAGTCATTGACTCGTAGTTAAAAGTTGAAGCTAAAGGTTGTATGTTAAGCTTTTCAGGGCATGACGTTTATTTGGGAATCAATACCCTTGTGCAATGCGAGGTAACACCCATCTTTGAGTTTTGATAGATATTCTTATACTGAGCACTGGATTGGTTGCTGGCCAGCTACCCATCATCGGTGGGTCGGCTGATGGAATTTATCCCTTCAATTCTTGAATCGGAAAGAGTATGAAGGCAGGCATTCTTACATGTTATTTGTTGTCTAGTTCATGAAAAAAATGACCATTTTGACCCAATTATGACCCCATCTAATTTTAAATTAAAATTCAACCGTCCCCTTTAATAATTGTGTTTATGTTTACAAAGTTACTTCTTTGATAGATGTGCATTTCGATTTTCCATCTTTTTAGGATATAATTTGTCATGATCAATTAGGCTTTATCGTGGACAAGCATTGCTTTAATTTCTTTGTATACTGGAAGTAAATAAAAGGTATATTAATACAAGAGGCACAACAACTGTGGCTTGTTCATTACCACATCAGCAAAAGTCGCTCAATAGTATGCAAGGGATAAGTCCAATTTTCTTACAATATCTCAATAGGAAAACCAAATTACTTGTAATATCTGCTTAAAGGTACATTTGATAAAATTCATTATCCATGATTGGCAGAACAACCGTAGCTGTAAGCATAAAACAGACCATGAAACGATTGAAGCTGCCATTCTCAATACAGCAGAATACAAGTGACAAAACCCCAACTAAACCTCCATACAAGAGATGAATGTAACATAGACATTGATCTCAATGCTCGGCTATGAAACATTCCTAGCCACTGACTTGTTCCATGAAGTCATGATCTGCACAAGCCAAACCACTATCAATTAGGAGTTCCCCATCTAGCATTTTCTCATGGTATGTATAAGAACAATCATCAGTTATGCTACTCATTGATCTGTTCATCTCCAAACAAGCGAAAGAGGGGGCCCAAACCATGGGAATACATAAAGCATACAACACACAGTCACATACTAAACCTAAATCCCTTACTGATTTATAGAAAGCTGCACAGATGTTCTGATTTCACCAGCCATAATGCATTGCATCTGGTTCTACATGAGGTTGTCTTAGGGCGAAACAGGTTGGCATGCAAGTAAAGGGAGTTGTTTATAACGTGAGTAACATTTTTAAATCCCTTACTTAAGGCATTTTTGCCAGGTGATTTTCAATTTGAACACGCAAATTTCGGAGTAACATTTTTAAGACCCACGGGTGCAAATAGAAAATACATTATGCAAGTTACGGGAGAGGACAAAAAAAAAAAATGTTTGGCATGTAGGTTTCTAAAGAAATTTGAGCTTTGGCGTACACACAATTTATACTTAAATAGATCTATTTGCTCCCATTACCCATCTTATTTGTAGTCTCTCCAACAGTAACAATTGTAATCTAGGGCATAAACCCAAGCCACCTTCAATGATAACGCTCTACCCTGCCCAAGGCATGGGTCCAATCACAATTCACAATCATTCTATTACACTGTCAGTCTGGTTCAGATTTTAGGTTCTGGCTGGGTCGAAGGAAGGAGGATGAAAAGAATCACTATGCATGTTAAGCATGAGCTTGACTGCAACTTCTAGATGAATGTACCAAATAGATTAAATAAAAGTTCATATAGACAGAAATCACATGCTCTTCTGAGACAATCTCTAACAAAAGGACACATCAATTGAAACTCAACAGCACTCCGACCTTCCCCAAACAATCAAAATCAGAAATGACACCAACGTGGCTAAAAAGACAACTTGAGTTCAAATGAGATGGTCATCACATACGAATCAGACAAGCACAAAGAAACAACGGTAGCTCAAGCGCAGAGAATAGGACACCAAAAGAGGCACACAAGATTAAGAGTAATCAACATATTCCATATAAACTTCAACATAACAGTCCATAAAAAACAGAAACATTTTAAGCGTAAAATATTTGATTGCTAAGTAATTATGCAAAAGTGAAACATTCAATTCAGGATCCAGAAATCATGTAACATGAAGCACAAAAGCTTGTACCTATTAGAACAAGACTACACATCAGCTTCATGTCTGCGTTTCCGACTCTTCTTGTCAGAGCGCTTGGAGTGTCTTCCAATCCTAGAATCGTCTGAGTCACTCACATCAGAATCAGAGGGAGATCTTGCCCTCCTGCTCTTTCTCTTATGTCGCCTAGGAGATTCCTCAGAATCATCAGAATCACCTGAATGGCGATGGCTTCTCCGCCTCCTCTTCTCCTTCCTACTCTTCCTCCTGTGACGCCGCCGGTCCTCCTCATCATCTGATGACTCATCCCTCTTCCTCCTCCTTTCCTTTCTCCTTTTTCTACAAGCATCATCATCATCAGAATCACTCGCTGACCTCTTCCCCCCACTCCTTTTCTTAGACCTTCCCCTACTCTTCCTCTTGCCAGAGTCGGAATCCTCATCATCTGACACATCCTTCTTTTTCTTTGCGGATCTCAACTTGCTTCCAGCTTTCTTCTTTCTCCCACTACGTTCAGCAATAATACGCTCGAGTTCAGAATCCTCGCTAGAATCTGAAGTCTCAGACTCATCATCCACCTCAGAACTCTCCTCTGAGCTCTCAGCGCCAGGCTTACCCTTCAACTTCCTGACACCACCCTTAAATTTTCCCAACTCTGCCATGGCATTAGCCTCAATGGCATCAAGGTCCTTCTCATTCTTATCATCCTTAACACTCAAGAAGTTCCTACACTGGAAAGTAAGATGCCCAACACGGCCACATTTCTTGCAAGCACCACGGGCCTCATCAGTATTCGAACCAGTGATACGAGCTAAAGCAAGCAAACCCTGGAAGTTTGCATAAGGGTTCTCAGGCTCTGCCTCGGTCTTGCTCTGAGAAGCACTAACTTTGGAATCATCCTTACTAGGAGCATAGGGATCATAACCAATCGCACTCTGCCAAATACCGTGAGTCTGAAGCGCCGCACTACTATGCACCCTGTTATTCGCGGGCATACGAACCCGTCCTGCCGTAGCCGGCATCTTGAAGAATGAACGTACAACCCTGCAGCATTAAGAAGTCACAAGTTCAGAATTATTTCCAGCTGTATAAATAGCGATATAAACACAAAGCCGACATCAAAGTAAAGAATCTAACCAAGTTCAGAAACTACGACTTCTATATCATATACTCCTACCATCCCTATTGAATATCTTGCTTTATAATTTAAGCTATCCAAACAAGGTTCTCGGATCATCTCTAAAAATTCAAATAACCTAGCCAACTTTCATTTTTGGACAACAAATTTAAGTTAGTGTGTCAGGTACTCAGGTCCCATAAGGCATTCAATCGTAGACGGAAGGGATACTACAAAGTCACTACGACCGGATACTAATTCATCCAAAACGCAACCTTCCAGCTTCCAAATTTTCCTTTGATGCATGTAAATAAGTGAATCGAGCAAAGCTACGACGAAAAACTTAAATTTTTTTATTCACCATTTCAACAAATTAGCAAAAGACCAATCAAAATCGACCTTGGAACCCTGTACCTAACTACTATCAACAATTCTAAGAAAAGAACTAGCTCAGGTGGTTACGGCTATCTTATCCCAATCATGAGGTTGGGGGTTCGATTCCTATCAGTGACTTTGTGCGCACATTTCAACCAAAAAAAAAATACTATCAACAATTCCAACTCCACAATTTCCTAGCCCAAACAAAGCGTTCCAAATCAATCAAACCTGAATTCTACAACATTTATCCCACCTAGAATAATCATTATATACATACCCAAAAAGTACATCTCCTATGTCAAAATTATTCACATTTACGAAGAAATATTGACTAAAATAACAAAGTCACATACTTCGGAAATCACATTAATGACAACAACCCATCAAAATTATGAATTCGCCCCAATAATCACAATCACCATCATTCCTCTCAAATCAAATAAAACCAATCAAAACCCACAATTTATACGCAATCAACAACAAAAAGAAACAAAAAGATTCAAAATTGAGTACCAGATCAGACGAATTATAACATAAATAACACAAATAATCACGTAATTAAGAAATAATTAAAAAATTGAATTGGAAAAGGTAGGGGGGATTTACCGGGAATAAAATTAGGGTTTGTGGGCGCAAAAAGGAGAAAAGAGGGGAAACGACGTCGTAAAGGGGTGTTCGGAGGAGGTGTGGCGTTTATGTCACGGAGGAGGAATTATTATATGGCCCAAATTATATTTATGTCGGCACTATTTGGGGAATGATTGGGGGTAGTATGGGAAAATTACATTGTTGTTACTTTTTTTGGAATTTGATTTATATTTTTTTTTTTATCTTGGAATATCGAAATTAAAGTAGAGTTGATCAAAGTGGTCGGGTTGGGTTTCGGGTCGGGTTTGGGGTTAAGGTCAAGCTTGAAAGCCAGCTGAATGAGACGGGCTCGGGCGTGACCCGATACTTGAGAGTTCGGCTCGATTACCAGTTTTATTAGGAAGGGTCTTGGTTAATTTGGGATAGGTTGTGGCACCAAAATAATTTGATGTGATGTGTTAAATTTTTTAATTTTAAGATAGTGAAGTTTTAAGATATTTAACCTGGTAATTTTCACCGTTTTAATAATTTGTTCTTTAACTTTGTAATTTATGTTAAAATGGTGAATTAAGGAATGACAATGGATTGGGTGTGAGTCAGATTGCGCAAACTATGATTGTTAAGTGGACTTAATATCCACCTCCACCTACGCATTATAATAATACGCCATCTGACTCTAATCCTCTCCAAAGTTTGCTACCTCTAACTCCAAGCAGCTTCAAAGTCCGCCTCCAATTCCGACCCGACTCCAAAACTACGGCAAATTATTAGGTGCTCCCATCCTATATTTCTTGTACCTTATAGTGTTTTTCTTGTACTTTTTTCGTGAAGGTACAAGAAATCTAGGTGGGAGCACATGATCCCGGGAGTATGGTATAGATTGTGATTACTTTTTCTCCTATCAAGTTAATGTTTTTATTTGCTAAATAATTGCTTATATTTATTAATTATATATTCCAAAACCTATACATGAAAAGGAACTTATTAAACTCAAATCAGAACAAAAATATCCATAAATTGTTGTATGGAGTAGTATTATAAAATAAAACATGATTGTTGAACTTTATATCAAGGATCCAATTTCCATACGGGTTGTAGGTCTAATGGATGTGGGGGGGGGGGTCACTCAGAGGTCCATCGGAGTTTGAGCAAAATTCGAGTCCGACTCGCCTCCAATTAGCTAGGAGTAAAAATTTTATTTGTTAATCATTTTGAGGAGAACTATTTCCTAGCATATTTGGATCAGACTTTTTCACTTTCATAGGATCATTCAAGTCCGATACAAACTAAATTCCATTCAGAAGGCGATGCATTGCAGATATTAGTTAACTTAGGTCATCATACCTTTTTGTGACAACCATAATAAAGAGGTGATGTTTTAACATTAAAAAGTGAATATTTTGTGAGAAAATAAATTATTAGCTAGAATTTAGAATCAGAAAATGGGCCTTAAATAGTGTGTGGTATGTGAAGTTTTCATTAAAAAAAATTATGGTGCTTTAATTTAAAATAGGAAATTTGTACAATTTATAAACCAATCTCACTTATATAACAGTTGATACGCACATATTTGTAGTACGTAATATATGTTATTTACTCTAATTTGGATCCCTTTGGATGTCATAATGTGACGATTCCCTTACTATTCATATTTGCGCTTAATGTTGGGATTTCGAGTGTTTTATGTGATGATTGAAGTCCAAGGGCATTCCAGCTATCTCATTGTGTGTAGAGCGGTCTTAAGATCAGTTCATTCATATAACCAACAATAAGAAGATGAAAGACGAGGAAGTGTTACTTGAGGTTTTGTGAGTCTCCCGCGATGAAATGAAGCCAAAACGAGAAGAAGTGATGAAGAAAAGCAAGAGGAAAAACAGTGGGTCAACTTCAACCAAGAATATCTCTCAAAATATTATAGCTTTTGCAGTAATTCCAACTGGAGAGTAAACTTCAGGATGTTAGCTTTCCAACGGTATATTATATGCTCAATTGGACACGAAACGAGTTAGATATGATCGTTTAAAGTTCATGGCGCATTGTAGTTTTAGTGTTCGCGACTCGCGGAGGACCTTCGCGACTCGCTATACTGTTCCGCGACTCACGGATTCTCGTAGACAAAAATATCGTATTCTGCCTCCGCGACTCGCAGATAAGGTTCGCGACTCGCGGAGCTCGTTACGAGTTACTTTCCTAATATCAATCCGGATTTGACCGGGTTTACTTTAGTTTCCTGATCTCTGTATGAGACTGAGGATATATAAAAGGACTTTTTAGCCTAGAATTCTATCATTCATCATTCTACTAGCCTACTTTTTATACTTTGATGTTCATCATGTTCATGAGGAACTAATCTCCTCAACTTTGGTTCAGACATCAATTCTGTTATATAAAGTTGCGAGATTCTAATTCCTAGTAATTTTATTATTGAGTATTGATATTTCTCTTTTGCTTATTTTATGATTGTTATTCATTATTTGCTAGGTGTGCAGCTAGAAGACTCGTTTAACAATTAATTGCTGGAATTGTTTAATTCACGAACGTGGTTGATAATTCCTAAATAACAGTTGTATGATTAATTAATTCACAAACGTGGTGGTGACTAAAAAAAAGAGATTTATCATAGATGTTGAATATATAATCGAACGATATATGTTGCAACTCTTTATTGAAATTTCTTTTACATTAATGTTGTTATAACTTGATCGAATCTAGACCGAACGGTTGGATTGGTTAGTAACTAGGGCTTTTAATTAACGAACGTTGTTATTAGCTATGATCTAAGAAGGAATAATATTACTTGTGATTCTACATTAAAGTACTCATAATATTTTGCTAGGTCATGAATCGATGATCAATGATATTTAACTAGATGCGATAATCTGTGACCAAAGTGTCTTCTTATACTTGATAAACCCTTAAAGTTAATTACTTGCTTTAGCTTACTAGTTTCACTTAGTTGATTAATAATTCATCATAAACCCCCCTTTTTACATATTTGTGATATTTGATAACGTAAACAATCGTTCTATGTGGGATCGATCCGACTTACTATTAATACTTAGGTTAAGTAGATAGTTGGTTAAAGTAGTTTGATTTTGACACTCACGATTTTTTCCTACCAACAGTCTTATAAAAGTTTATACATTGAACAATTTGCAACTTTCTCTTTGTTAGGGTAAACCTTGAGATACCCAAGGCCTTGCTAAGGTCCTATAAATCTCTTTTTATTTCATTCTGATCCAAAAATCTTATCCCCCATAACCATTTTTACAGGGACAAGATAGTCATCAAAAATTATGTCCATGACATGTCATAATGTTGATTGTTCATAAATGTCAGAATGCTTATCTAATATTAGTGAATTAATTTAATTTACTTAAAAGGGTGAGAATTTGAGTCTAGCCCCCTTTTGTTCATAGTTAGAGGAATAACGACACATGAACAAAACTATACAAGACTCCAGAATAGAGATGTGAAAGACTTGTCTTGTACTCCCTCTGTCCCAGTCATTTCCTCCCATATTCCACTTAAGGGTGTTCCATTCATTTCCCCCCATTTCCTTAAATAGTAAGTATTTTGGGGTGATGTTACATAATTATCCTTGCAAGTGGGGTATTCTAAAGATAAAATTCCCACCATCACCAACTAATGTACATTTACGCCCTTATAAGTGCTCTTCCTACTCCACTTTTCTTAAACTTTGTGCAAAAATGAATTTGGGAGAAATGACTGGGATGGAGGTAGTACTTGCCAAATGTCAAAGTGTGAGAGTATAAGAAAGTAGATTCAATTGAAAATTCTACTGCGCAAGTTTAGTGATCTAAAATATCGTCTTTCTTTATTTCTATATATAACCTTCCACGAGGGGCCTCTTGATCCTATGTAGTTTTGAATAGAAAGATCTGTTAACGATAAATTGATGATCATTGCATATCCAATATTGGACGAACTATCATATATAGAACTTTATACATGAAAAACTTTATAAAAAAAATCTCCTAAACAATATGAAACTCAAAACACTCATCAATAAATGAGATTTATAATTTTACCATAAGACTGACTTATTTTATTGAAAAATTGTATACTTGTAATCATGAGTTAATTAAAATTTAATAAATATTAGGGCTCATCATCAGCAAAATATTTGATGACAATCTCTACATCTGATATTGAAGACCTAGGGTTATGAAAGAGGAGAAGAGAGGGGAAATGTGAGAGAGAGGCTCCATACAAGGCTATGTTTGGTAAAACTGACTGAAAATTGAAAAGGTACTTGAAAACTGAAAAGGTGACTGAAAATTTAAGGTGACTGGAATTTTAGGATCAGGTACATCATGTATTTCAGGTGACTGAAATCCATTTCCGATAGCGTTATCAAACGACCTTAAAATTTAAGCTACCTGAAATTTTGGTCAAACTAGACAACCTAGTCAAATAAGGTGACTGAAATGTTTTACCAAACACACTCTAATTTACAATCTCTTAACTTATTTAAACTATACATTTTATTACCACATATATTTTGAAATATTTAAGACTATGTATAAGTTAAATACATTTTTGATTGAGTTATATTTACTAACAATATCAATATTGATTCATTTTAAAACAAAGAAGGTTTTTTTTTTTTTTTTGACAATGGGTTAAACATATTAAAAGAAGCAAGCAACCAACAAAACCTAATTAATACACACTAAGTTTCAATATAGAAGTCCGAAATAAGTCAAAGCTCAAGCTCAGATCTCGTTTGATAACTAAATGAACATTCACGAACAACCTACCTATCAAATTCTCAAAAAGAACTAATCATTAAATCTTTGAAAGTGATGATAATATTCACTTTTTCCTCAGCTTCTCATTTGTCATTCATATTTTGCAATAGCTAAGACATTTGTGTTTGTTAATAGCTCAAAATGTCCCCAAAAGAACTACGTCAATGTTTGGACTGAAAATTTAAGCCTGTTTCATCATCTAAGAAATTCTGTAGTGGACATTAATCGACAACTAGTTTTCATAACTAGCGAGCCTTTAGTTTGGAGAAATATATTACGGAGTATAGTATACTCCTCATACTTTAAGCTATACTTCTAAAACTTGAGCTAAGACTTATATCTTATATTTTATAGAAGTTTGAAGTTTATTTAAAAGGCTAGAATTAAAGCCAGAATTAAATTAGTGCTTATCACTAAGAAGAAAAAAGAACACAAAAGTCATACGGATCATACATATGAGAAATTTAACACGTTGAAATGCAAATCGGATAGCCCTAACAAGCTAAGTACATGCAAACAAGTTTAATTGTTAAGATATGCTCTCCATTTAATTCTTATATGCCTTAATAGTTTGTTTTTTTCAACTTTGCAAAGAGTTAAGTATATCAACTTCCATTACAAAATAACTATAGTACACATAAATTTTATAAAATAAGCTACTAAAAACATTGACAATATGCTCCATCAAACCCTCAAAAGGGGGAAAAAACAACTATACCAAAAAAAGGAAAAAAGCAAAGCTCCTAATTATTTTAGAAACTAGACATAATAAATTTTTTAACTATTTTAATGAGAATCAGAACAACTAGTTGATCTGGTTTACTATAATTAACTCGAATAGAATGTCTTCTTTTTTTCGTCAAAAGCAAAAGTGAGCGAATAATTCGTTCTACTCATACTAATCATCATGCATTTCTTGACCAATTATAAGCATTTGGTTATTGAAGCGATTCGTGTAGACTAAATATTTCTCTATGTTATGAGTGTAGATAATAGTCTATACTACTAATAATGGATGGTGTTGCAAAAGCTCAAAGTTGACAATGCCTATGTATTAAGTACATTGAGGGAACTGCATAAATAGCCATGTGTCTAAAGTACATTGGTTGCACAAAGATTAGCACCCATTTTAATCCTAAGAATAGTATTAAGTACTAATTGAGGGACCTAGACAATGACACGGATGGAGATTAAAAAATAGAAAAGAAATGCTTTGCTACCACATAGAGTGACAAAAACCACTGTTGCGACGGGTTAATTAACACTAAGTGTGCAAGGTAATCAGACACTAGGGCTTCCCACTAAAGTGCTTTTTAGGTATGGTTTGTAGTCTTTACTTAAAACCATTGCTAAACATGCTAACATGGACACATGTCGACCGTTCGTTTGAGTACTTTCACTTGTATAATAATCTCAAAGTTCAGGAAAACGGAAGCATTTTGTCATGCAAATTGGGAAGTATGATCTGGGGGGCGGGGGGACCAAACTTGCATTTGTGGAGCAAGCATTTTTGCAGTACAAATGTCGGAACCTGCTTTTGTATTAGTCTATTTTATTAAACTAATTAACGAATTATATGAATATAATAATTTTCTCTCAACTTAGAATTCTTAGAGATAAAACCCTAAGGATGTAGTATGTATCTTAAGCCAAGTTGACTGTGCATAATGCCTTGAGCTTATTCTTCCTTAGCTTGTTCGTTACCCTCTTGTTCAGTGTTCAGAGGCCTCTTCCAATCTCCCCCACACAAGTAACCAGTGTTATCTTGTTATGGCTTATATATCTTTTCGTACCATTTTTTTCAGGAAGAAAAGGTAAGCATAGCTTTGCGATTATCTTTCAAGTTTGTCAGAAAATTTACTTTGCTAAAGGCAATTGTCTTAGGCTATCTCAAATCTATTAGAATTTATGCCCTTAGTTTCTTTTCTCAAACTTTTTTTTTTTCACCAAATTTTTTTTTTCACAAGGAATTTATGCGTTTGAAAACTTATACGATTGATTAATGTGAAGTATAGATCCAAGAAATAATCTATTACCCACTATCATGACGACGTGCACCTTCTACCATTCTATATCTAAATATAAATATCCATATATATACACATACACAGAAACACTTATAGAGAGCGAAAAACTCATACGCTTATACAACGGTAAGGAGACGAATCTATCTTGAGAAGTCGTTTAACAAATTAAGATCTAGTTACGCTAAGATGGTGGATGAGGCAGATCGATTATTACCAATAGCCAATGTGGGCAGAATCATGAAACACATACTTCCCCCAACAGCCAAGATCTCCAAAGGATCCAAGGAAACCATGCAAGAGTGTGTGACAGAGTTCATAAGCTTCGTAACCGGGGAGGCATCCGATAAGTGCCATAAGGAGAATCGCAAGACAGTAAATGGAGATGATATTTGTTGGGCTCTGAGCACTCTAGGGTTTGACAATTATGCAGAGGCCATAACGAGGTACTTGCACAAATATAGGGAGTTCGAAAGGGAGAAAGCTTGCCAAGGCAAAGGAGGAGAAGGTGGAGCTGGAGGAAGCAGCAGTAGTGAAGAAAGAAATGAAGCAACAAACTTGAGCATTGAAGGACTTCGAAGAGAACAACTAATGGCAACATCAAATGTGCCCTTGGAGTTCCGGATCATAGATCCCAAGGGTAAAAGCTCTTTCGCAAAACTGTCTTAATTAGTGACAATACTAAGGTAACCTACCAGCATATATACTTCTTGTTGTTTCGCTGGTTAATTTGTCTGTTTAACTACTACGTTAATTCAAGGAACAAGTTTACCATTTTTGTGTATGATCGAGTCATGTGGCAGTCTTGAGAATTATATCTGATGTAATCTGTAACTTTCTGCTTTCGATCAGTTTGCTGATGTGTTCTTCACTGAGAATATATAGGAAACATGGCAAACACATTATGCATCCTATATATGATTTCTGTCAGACTTTCAGTTTGCTAACTAATCTTGATTTCATTTCATATCATATCATGACATACACTATACATAGTTTCAAGTTAAAGGGCGTTCTTCCTTAATTTTACACAAGAAAACACTTCCATAAGATGTTACATATTTTGTTGCACCTGATCTCACCCATCTCGATTAGATATCAAAACTCTAAATTAAATCAACTCCGTTACTCACTGCAGCAACCATATATCAGTGTATTGATGATCAAATGATGATTGAGTTGCGGATTGAAATTACGAAGCACAAATTAAGAAGCACATACTATAGTCTCCTATTATTCCCTCTCTTAGCTTTCCGGTACTACTATAGCTAGTACATGCTTTATAAATTACGTAACCAATTTTGTTCAACATTATGCACCAATGTCTTTACGTACGTCATCTGCGTCTATATATGTAGATTACATATTCAACTACTTCAATTCATATTCCAAATAAACTTGTTAGAAAGAATACATAATTAAGCGCTCTATTCTTCCTATTGTTCCATTCATATATAACTATATAAGAGAATCAAGAAACAAGCGACACACTTGAGAAAAAAGGGGGTTCTGCAACTGATTTTTTAAACTCCACAAGTTTATAAGTATAACTTGATCAGAATTGTTACCGCGTACGGCTTCATCTTATTTTTTGAAACAGATACTCCGTACTTGCCTTCTGTTTTTGCTCGTTCTCCTTCAATGCAATAGTTAGTATTTCACTATTTCAAATATGTTTTGACTTATAAGTATATACTGTTGATTATTGATATATGGACAGTGATATAGTGTCACCAGATAAACCACATTTAGGTGTCAGCCTCTCACATGGAGAATTGTTGCCACAATGTCATTTATCATTATCATAAAATTTATGAACCCTTAGAACAAAAAAAATGTACTTAGCTTGGTAGGAGTGCGTTGTTGGGAGAATGACTTGTTAAGGCTTTCAGTCGACCTTTGTGTCCCAAATCACTCATAAATCAAGTGTTTCACCTCCTTATATATGTGCACACTTATGTAGAACTTGTTGGCACGTATATTACGAAGGCTATGGTTAACCCTCCACATGGGCTGCCGTTTGGCCAGGCCGGGAATGTTTGTGGGTTTCTCCGAGCTCACCTTCCTTTTGCTAATGAATGGCACACCACAAAGAAAGACTATTACTCTACACGTTAAACACCCCTCATTTCCACCCAACACCTTGGGAATAGAAACTCCTAAACGTCACTCGCACACAACCTACAACAACCTTTAGAAATGTTGGTTATGTTATGTCATACCAAGTCGATCATCTCATCATCTTAAGACATTGAGATGAACAACTAATTTACAAAGTCATACAATATCTATAACATACATAAAAGTCAATCAAAGACATATCTAATAGAACAAAGGATACTCTATTTCCTAGACAATAAGACACCTAAAATTAAAGTTTATGATTTTGTATATCTTTCAATGTAAACATCTATCCAAACTGAGGTGCCTTGCATGACATTGCACCATGGTGTACAAACTTCATTTCGTTGATCTTCCTTTTTCATACCCTATAGCATGAATCCAACCTAGTGGCACTTCATAACAATTAACTTGCAATTCATCAAAGGCATAAGCACTTACGAGTTAGTTCCGCTTAGGAGGATTATATCACCCCACTTTGCAAAATCATGATGAAATTTTAATTTAATGTCGTTTTTTCCATGATGAATTCGTTTTGGAATTCTTTGAAATACATTCTCTCAAAAATATCATCCTCAATGAAATCCATCTTCAAATCTATAGGATTCAAAACCTATTGACAAAACTCGTATATTCACAATATTGGGGATTGAATAACTCTTCACATCATTTATGACATGTCACAACTGGAAGCCAATTTCGCAACCTTGAGTCGAAGACATCACACTCAAAAGCGCTTCATAACACCTAAAGGCGTGCATGTTTTATGATACTCTTTTTGTCCCATGCATTTACTATAATTTCCACAAATTATGAGGAGAATTTGAAAAATATAATGAATCCGACACGAGGGAAGGAGTTATAAAGTAGATTTCAAATACTCATCTTTATCTAAAAAATGCTTAGATAAGGTGGCCGGCAGACTCAATGAAAGATGCAGAGCATTCGTTTAATTTGGTGCACGGCCAAATGACATCGCATCAAATGAAGACTTCTCCCTTGGCTTATGAATAAGGGAATGGCCGAAGTCCACTTTGACACAAAATAACAAAGGTCTAAAATCTCTACGTCAGAAGAGTTAAGAGAACTTATCACACCACTTAGCTTGTACTTTTTTTTTTTTTTTTGACAAAGCTTATACTGTTCTATTCGATCAGCTATATATTAATGGTCAGTACCAACTAGGCCAAACTAATTAACATCATATTTTTCATGGTTATATTGTAATGGTAGTTTGATTCTTATGGGCCTCACAACACTTTCCTTAATATCTTGGCGATCGTTTATGTTCACAAAGCCACTATAAACGAATGTTAACAACTTGACGATTGCACTAACTATCTAAACTGTGATGATTGATGGCGAAGTGAGTTCTCTTTCATAACTAAACACTAAAATACTACTCCGTAGAATATTGGTGATTAATGAGTTCTCTTTCATAATAATAAGACGCAAACTCAAAACATTCCTCTCATTCTTCATGTGTGCAAGACACTTTGGAAGTTAGCATAATGGATCATACGACCCAAATTCATTTAGAAGGGTAAATTAACACACATTACTAAACTATATACATGTTTTAAGTACATTCGAAGCAGCTTTATGGTGTTTCCTTTGTGGTACGCATTCATGTGGACTACCAATATTCAAACCAATCCAAGTTGATCAGAATTTTTTTAGTGCTTCTCACCAGGGAGTCGAAAACCAAGCAATGATCTCTGGGACCATTTTTATAAACTTCAGAAGTCCGTGATATGCATAAGTTCGAGCAGAATGTGCTCTTCTCTTTAACAATAATTATTTTTCTTCAGACTTCAAATTAAAATAGTGAATTGAATTGCCCATCATCTATACAAGCCAAGCTGACAACTGCATATTCTTTTGATTTTGTTATAGAAAAGCAAAGATTTAATCATCTGAGGTGTTGTATCGTTTAGAATTTTTAAGTACTCCAACCTAGAGCTCCTGAATAAGGGACCACTACTTGTGGAACACCGTTTCTAGTTTTTTCATCTTCATTTGGATTAGATTTAGCATTTAGATTGTACTTGATTAGCCATATCTCCTTGGCTTTGCCTTTTCCTTGAAAGAGAGATGTGAAATAACTCCTTTTCATGAAGAATTTTGAGCTCTTTTTCCTTGCTTTTTGTGACAAAGCATGCCTGAAAGTACAAGAGAATCAAATGCATTTTATGGTTTCCAATGAAAAGGGAGGGAAGATTCAAGATTGCTACAAGAAAGCAAGAAGAAAAGGGGAAGCAACAAGCAACTCTACCAATGTAAATTTGTACTACTCAAAGTATGTGTATATGTATGCAAATCATTCTAGTTAGGGGACTGTTCTCCTCAACTTATTTCTACTTATTTTCAGAAAAAATAAGATAAGTTAAGAAGAAATAAGAAAAGTTCAGATAAAATAAGTAAAATTCAGAAAAATAAGCAAAAATAAGTAAAGTTTAGAAAAATAAGTAAAAATAAGTAAAATAAGTAAAAATAAGTAAACTTGAGCTATCACAACAACATGAATCAGGAAAAAAAGTAAAAATAAATAAAGTTCAGAAAAATAAGTAAAAATAAGTAAAGTTCAGAAAAATAAGTAAAAATAAGAAAAGTTCAGAAACAATCAGAAAAAATAAGAAAAATTTCAGATAAGATAAGATAAGATAAGTGAAAATAAGTTGAAGAGAACAGGCCCTAACCTTGAAACAGGAAACTACTCCGTATGCGTCATGTAAACGATTCCAATGTACTTTTTTTTTTTTTTTTTTGACAATGGATGAAAAAACAACACTAAACACAGAACTAAAAGAAGGAAGTAGGAGATCGCCTTCGACGACAATCACCAGCCAAAGTATGAGCACCAGCCACCTGGATAGTTTAACAAGATTCCAATGTACTTAGAACATGACATCCAGACATCAATCTTCGTTGCATCCTGGTTCCTAAACGCGTGGCTCGTTGGCAATGGTGAAAAGTATCAAATCTTGTTAAACTATTTCCTTGACTCATGATGCACCCATTTTTTATGACAAAGATTGATGCTGTCTGTATCTATGCAAGGAGGTGTTGCTTTGTCAAGAGCAAACTAAGCCTAACTAACCAGAACAAGTGTCTCTTTTGCAGCTTCAAAAAAAAAAGTCTATTGCGCAAGCTTTCCCTCGCAAATGATTACAAGTGAATCTTGTGGTATATGTTTCGGTTGCAACTCTTCCCTATTTCGTGGACAAGTCAGTACACTTTGTCTTCTCCTTTCATTGGTCTAAATAGGGTTATGAGTCAAGTCATTGGTCAAATAGGAGAAACTACTTCAATTACTATTTCCTTAACTCTCGTTTTTTCCCCCTTCTTGGAGACTACAAGGTTAGGGCCATCCCCTAACTTTACTTAATCGTAAAGAAGCCACCCACTAATTCAAACTCAAATCACAAGGATCACAAACTGAATGTCAACTCTATGTTTTTGAATGTAAAGACAATCATCTTTGTATTCACAAGATCCTTGGTAATTGGTATTAACTCAGTCAAAGGTCAACTGGATCAAGCTCAATCGAGGTACATGTGTAGATGTAAAACAAAGATGATTACTGGATTTTATGTTAATTATTGCATTGACCTTCAGATTTACCGACTTGTAAACTATGATGACCAAGAGGATAACATTGGCCTTCATTTTCGGACTCTTCACCTTACCTTTTACGAAGGTTGCTTACCTTGAGGGTCGACCAACTACTTTCGGTGCGCATACAGGGGCACAGAGAATAGACTTGTCTCTCCTAGCGTTTTCATAGGACTTAACTGGAACATCCTGACCTTTTAAAACTCTAGTGATAATACTCAATTGATAGCGTGATACAAACAAAGGTGCTACTGGTTCATGTCATTCGGAGAAGATTACAATTAACCCCAGAAAACAAAGGCGTCTATGATCTTGGGTTCTGAATGCACCATAGACAACTTCATTAAAGCAGCTCACTGAAATCATGCCCGCTGTGAGGAAGGTTCTGTGAAGCTGATAATAGAAGATATAGAGCCCCAAAGCCAAAAATAATAACACAGTAACTCAAAGTCTTCATCCGTGATCTTCCAAAGACATGAAAGATGGCAGGGCTTTATCTTTCTGTCACTGCCTATTACTAAGTAGGCATTTAATGGCAATGCATGAACCATACTTAAGAATAAGACAGATGATCTTCTCAGTTAAGTTCTTCATTTCTTAGACAAGCAATGGCAGAGGCTCAAGATATTTGCTCGTTGAGGCATCAGCTTAACTAGCTTCATTTGTACCAAGAAATATGAAAATTAGTGGATAACTAACATGAAGTATCAAGGAATTTCATCAATGAAGGCTTCTATAAAACCCCAACCATCATCACTATCAGGTCCCAACCAGTAGCCAGTTAATGTTCGAGGACTGTAAGTTATATCAGGAATAAAGGAAAATTGAAGAAATAAATCCTTAGATTGTATTCTGATACGGCAGCTAGAATCCAGACTTTTTGTGGTGGCACATTTGCTGGTGCAGAAAGACGAGATAAATTTGGATGCTGCAAACACACAATATAGTGTCAGAATGACAATATAGGCTAACCTTACGAGCTACTGAGCTGACCCGCTTAAATGTCTCGCTTCAATAAGAGATTATAATATGATTTCAGTAAAAATTTCAGATAGAGATTGAATCAAATTGGGTGACCACACTACAAGTGACACATTCTACGGCCAAAGATGCTGATAGGCAAGTATGAACCCACAAACAGTAAAAAGTATGATTTGAATCAAATATGATGAAAATACGGTAAAGCACACAAGACCTACAAGATAAACCTATAGCATGGAGAAGATTGCAAACGAAATAACTGAGAAGGAAAGCTCAGTGGCCTATGAAAACTTACATGGTGGTCTATAATTTGGACACAAAGCTGCACAACGAGTGACTGTTGTTAACGGCAGCTCCTGAAGATTAGTGTCATTGGTTAAAAGTCAGCAAAACGAACAAGGAAAACTGATCATTAAACCTGAAGTAATAGACTTGTAAGTTTCAACAACACAAGTCGCTGATACAGTTTGGTGGTTCCCAATTCTCATTCATCCCTCTTCTTGAAAATACATTGAAAGGGTAAACTCAAAACTCCACCACCATCTTTGCACAGGCAAGAAATAAAACAGAGAGAGCTTAGACAACAAATTCCCGAGAGAGCTGTTAGCTAATGGTTTTGAATCCTCATATAAGGCTATGAACAGAGTAAGTTCATAGTAATTGTCAAGCTGTACCGCTATGAGCAAAGAGACCTCGACTGACCAGAAGAACTTCAAATAAGTTCATCAGAAGATGGAGTATGCATGTAATTCACTAGATTCAATTAAAATCAGTAATATCTTCCTGCAAGTCTTCCTCTTAGATTTCATCTGAAGGTATGTATCAACATGACATGGATGGTAGAAAACCTGGACTAACTCACCCCTATCCGAAAAAACAAAAACCTGAAACTCATCGACCTAATGTACACAACACCGCAGTCTTTAATCAGTCATGTCCTCCATATATTACTCACTCAGACTTTCAACTCAACTCAAGCCTCCATACCCAACCCTCGAAATCCACGACACAGTGCGACATTTGTACACCGTATTGCATGTGATTCCTCCAAAAATAGTTCAATCCAACATCATACATAAAACAAAGCTACAATTTCCAATTCTTAATCCCAACTCCTAACCAAGCCACATATACACAATATCTTAACATAACTCCCCTCGTTTTCGTACTAAATAACTTCACTTCATCCAATTACATGACGAGCATGGCCCCTCTGGTCTCGATCCTCGAACACGTGGAACACATCTAAATGGGTAATGCGGAAATGCCAAATTCTACCATAACGGCAAATCCTAATCCTTGCATAAAACTGGGTCTTACACCAAACATATACAAATACAAAACAACCCCAAAGCAAAGCAACAGGAAAACATACCCAAGCAAACATTATCCTTAAACACACATGACTTAACTACAAGTACTTCCAAGTACAAAAATGCCACTTCCATTTTCATTAGCACTTACATGGGCCCACAAAAATTACTCCTTCTAGTACTTCTATCATTCAACACATACCAAGAAGTAACACAAAGTACTTCATTTCGACTTACATGCTAAAAAAAGTGAAGTTTTCTACACCAAAAATAAAACAGAAAAAATTATTGCTACAATTTAACAAATGAAGTAAAGGGTTACCTTATGAGAAAAGAAGATTGAAGATGGAGAAAAGTTGAGTGACACATAACATGCCATTTTCTGAGTATTGTCAAAAAAATTCTGAGTATTTGCTTTCAATTTCTAGAGAAAATATATTAAGAGTACTGAAACGCCGTCGTTTGGATTGCAACAGTGTAGCTAGTTGGGCCTTCTTTCCTTCTTCCGGATCAAGGCCCAATTTGATGTGGGCCTGGGACAGCTTGGTGTAGGGCATAGAAATACGAATATCGATGGAAGATGATATAGACGCACCGGTTGTAATGTGAGAGGGAGGATGTGAAAATTGGTACCCACCCGGTGGGTGTGTATCATCTCCATAAGGGGTTGATCATACTCATCCAGGAAAACCATACTCATCAACCGGATAGTTACCAATATCACACCCACCCTCTCACGTGATCTTTCAAAACCATTTTTATTTTTAAAGGTAAAATAAATAATGTGAGAGGGTGGGTATGAAATTGGTACCCACCCGGTGGGTGTGTATTATCTCCCTATTTATAATACCCCTTAGATATGAACAAAAAAGCATAATACCTGTGTTTTTTCGAGTAATCCAAAATGTCCATGATGTCTTTTTTCAATTCAAATTGCCTCTAATGAGGGCGGACGTTAATTTTTTTTTTTATAACTTCTGTTAGATTAGTTGGTTATAATATTAATTTTTAACTAATTAATTGATTAAGGGTGAAGAATACCTTTTTTATTTTACTTTTTCCTTTTCTCCCCACCTTTCCTCCTCCCCCACCC
>CAAKMY010068980.1:0-10576 GCA_901111285.1 Corrigiola litoralis
CGCTGAGTCTATTTGTGTAGCCAAGTCATAGCTTAGGGTAGCTAAAGAGCACCATAGAAAAAGGCTTTACGTGCCCACATGCCCCAAACATGCTCCTATGGTCCCTAGGTGCATGCTAGGTCACTTTCGGGAATTTTTCTAGAAAATAAAAAATCGACCCAAAAAGCCGGTTTTTGTAGACTATAATACCTCAAATAACCTCGTTTCGACCCAAAAATAGAACAAGACGAAAAATTGAGAGAGGTATCTTAGACACATGAGGAATGAAACAAGAAAATTAGCAAAAATTAGCCTAGACATAGCCAAAACAATCAGTTTTGTCCATTATTCACATGCAAGAATCGAGCAATAAACACACCGTGTATCTCTCAACACGAAGGAATGTGGTTGCCATATGCTCCAATTATTCTGCAGTATACCATAGGAGCATGCTAGGTCACTTTCGGAAATTTTTTCGGAATACCAAAAATCGAACCAAAAAGCTGGTTTTTGCGGAGTATAATACACGAAAAAACCATGTTTTACCCCCGAAGTAGAATCAGACGAAAATTGGTGGGAGGCATCCTTGACACATATAATGAAGAATGGAACAAGAAAATTGGAAAAACTAGCCTAGTTATAGCCCAAACAATCGTTTTTATCCATTTTTCACATGCTCGAATCGAGCGATTTAATACACCGTAAATCTATCAAGACGAAGAAATTGCATTGCCATATTCTCCAATTATGGTACAATATAATATAGGAGCATGCTAGGTCACTTTCGGGAAATTAAAAATTGCCCAAAAATCTGGTTTTTGCGACTATAATACTCGAAAAAACCTTGTTTCAACCTCGAAACAAAACCAGACGAAAATTTGCGGGAGGCATCTTAGATATATACATGAAGAATGCAACAAGAAAATTGGCAAAAATTAGCCTAAACATAACAAAAACAATCAGTTTTGTCCATTATTCACATGCAAGAATCGAGCGATAAACACACCGTAAATCTATCAAGATGAAGGAATGGCATTTCCATATGCTCTAATTATTTTGCAGTATACCGTATGAGCATGCTAGGTCACTTTTGGAAATTTTTTCGAAAATTTAAAAATCGACCCAAAAAGCTGGTTTTTGTGGACAATAATACACGTCAAAACCATGTTTCGGTCCGAAGTAGAATCAGACAAAATTGGCGGGAGGCATCCTAGACACATATAATGAAGAATGGAATAAGAAAATTAGAAAAAGTTGCCTAGCTATAGCCCAAACAATCGATTTTATCCATTTTCCACATACTCGAATCGAGCGATATAACACACCGTAAATCTAGCAAGCCGAAGGAATGGAATTGCCATATTATCCAACTATGCTACCATATAACGTAGGAGCATGCCAGAGAACTTTCGGGAATTTTTCGAGAAAATCAAAAAGTGCCCAAAAATCCGGTTTTTGGGACTATAATACACGAAAAAACCTCGTTTCGGACACGAAATAGAATGACACGAAAATTGGTGGGAGGCATTCTAGACACATATGATGAAGATGGAACAAGAAAATTGGCAAAAAGTAACTTATACATAGCCTAAACAATCGGTTTTGTCCATTATTCACATGCTCGAATCGAGCGATAAACACACCGTAAATCTGTCAAGACGAAAGAATGGTATTGCCATATGTTCCAATATACCGTGAGAGCATGCTATGCCACTTTTGGGAATTTTCTGTAAAATCAAAAATCGACCAAAGCCGATTTTTGTGGATGACCCACAAAAAAACCGTTTTAACCCCGAAATAGAATCGGACGGAAATTGGCTGAAGGCATCCTAAACATATATAATGAAGAATGGAACAAGAAAATTGGCAAAAATAAGCATAGGCATAGCCCAAACCTTCGGTTTTATCCATTATTCACATGCTCGAATCGAGCGATAAACACACCGTAAATCTATCTAGACGAGGTAATGACATTGCTATATTTTCCAATTATGCTCCAATATACCATAGGAGCATGCTAAATCGTTTTCGGGAATTTTCTTGAAAATTAAAAATCGTCCAAAAAAGCCTTTTTTGTGGACGATAACCCACGAAAAACCTCGTTTCAGCCCTGAAATAGATCGGACAGAAATTGGCTAGAGGCATCCTAGACACATATAATGAAGAATGGAACAATAAAATTGGCAAAAAGTAGCATAAACATAGCCCAAACAATCGGTTTTGTCCATTATTCACATGCTCAAATCGAGCGATAAAACATACCGTAAATCTATCAAGACGATGTAGCATTGCCATTAGCTCAAATTATTCTTAAATATTCCATAGGAGCATGCTAGGTCACTTTAGGGATTTTTTTTCGGAAAATCAAAAATCGACCCAATAAGCCGGTTTTTGTGGACTATAATACACAAAAAAACCTCGTTTCGGCGCCAAAATAGAATTATACAAAAGTTGGTGGTAGGCATCCTAGACACATATATTGAATAATGGAACATGAAAATTAGCAAAAGAAAAGCCTAAACATAGCCCAAATAATCGGTTTTGTCCATTATTTACATGCTCGAATCGAGCGAACCGTGAATTTGTCAAGACGAAAGAATGACATTTCCATATGTTCCAATATACCATGGGAGCATGCTATGTAGCTTTGGGGATTTTTCAGGAAAATAAAAAATTGACAAAAAAACCGATTTTTGTGGACTATAACCCACGAAAAAACCTCGTTTCGACCTCGAAATGAAATCGGACGGAAATTGGCTGGAGGCATCCTAAACATATTTAATGAAAAATGGAACAAGAAAATTGACAAAAAGAAGCATAGGCATATTCTCCATTGTTCACATGCTCGAATCGAGCGATAAATACAACGTAAATATATCAAGACGAAGGAATGTCATTGCCATATTCTCCAATTATGCTCCAATAGAACGTAGGAGCATGCTAGGTCACTTTCGGGAATTTTTCGTAGAATCACGAAAGAAAATCGTTTCGACCGCGAAATGGAATCACACGGAAATTGGCTGGAGGCATCCTGAACATATTTAACGAAGAATGAAACAAGAACATTGGTAAAAAGTAGCCTAGACATAGCCCAACAAATTAGTTTTGTTCATTATTCACATGCACGAGTCGAGCGATAAACAGACTGTAAATCTGTCAAGACGAACGAATGGCATTGCCATATGTACCAATATACCGTGGGAGCATGCTATGCACCTTCAGGATTAATCCGGAAAATCAAAAATCGACCAAAAAAGCCGATTTTTATGGACTATAACCTACGAAAAAACCTCGTTTCGACCACGAAATGGAAATTGGTTGGAGGCATCCTAAACATATTTTATTTAGAATGGAGCAAGAAAATTGGCAAAAAAAACCTAGTTATAGCCCAAACATTCGGTTTTGTCCATTATTCACATGCACGAATCGAGCGATAAACACACTGTAAATCTATCAAGACGAAGGAATGACATTGCCATATGCTCCAATTGTGCTCCAATATACCGTGGGAGCTTGCTATGTCACTTTCGGGAATTTTCCAGAAAATCAAAAATCGACCAAAAAAGCCGATTTTTGTGGACTATAACCCACGAAAAAACCTTGTTTCGACCCTGAAATGGTATCTGACGAAAATTAGCTGGAGACATCCTAAACATATGTAATGAAGAATGGAACTCGAAATTGGGAAAAAGAAGTCTAATTATAGCCCAAACAATTGGTTTTGTCCATCATTCACATGCTTGAATCGAGCAATAAATTAAAGACACTGTAAATCTATCAAGACGAAGGAATGACATTGCCATATGCTCCAATTATGATCCAATATACCGTGGGAGCATGCTATGTAACTTTCATGAATTTTTTCTGGAAAATCAAAAATCGACCAAAAAAGCCGGTTTTTGTGGACTAATAATACACGAAAAAACCTCGGTTCGGCCCCGAAATAGAATCAGAAAAAAATTGGTGGGAGGAAACCTAGATACATATAATGAAGGATGGAACAAGATAATGGGCAAAACGTAGCCTAAGCATAGCCCAAACAATCGGTTTTGTCCATTATTCACATGCACGAATCGAGCGATAAACACACCGTAAATCTATCAAGACGAAGGAATGACATTGCAATATGCTCCAATTATTCTTAAATATACCGTAGGAGCATGCTAGGTCATTTTCGGGAAATTTTTGGAAAATTAAAAATTGACCCAAAAAGCCGGATTTTGTAGATTATAATACACGAAAAAACCTCGTTTCGGCGCCGAAATAAAATCAGACAAATATTGGTGGGAGGCATCGTAGACACATATAATGAAGAATTGAACAAGAAAATTGGCAAAAAGTAGCCTAGACATAGCCCAAACAATCAGTTTTGTCCATTATTCGCATGCACGAGTCGAGCGATAAACACACTGTAAATCTGTCAAGACGAACGAATAACATTGCCATATGTACCAATATACTGTGTGAGCATGCTATGTCACTTTCGGGATTATTTTTCTGGATAATAAAAAATCAACAAAAAAATACGATTTTTGTGGACTAACCTACCAAAAAACCTCGTTTCAACCACGAAATGGAATCAGACAGAAATTGGCTGGAGGCATCCCTAACATATTTAATGTATAATGGAACAAGAAAATTGGCAAAAAGAAGCCTAGTTATAGCCCAAACAATCGGTTTTTGTCCATTATTCACATGCACGAATCGAGCGATAAACACACTGTAAATCTATCAAGACGAAAGAATGATATTGCCATTTGCTCCAATTATGCTCCAATATACCGTGGGAGCATGCTATATCACTTTCGGGATTTTTCCAGAAAATAAAAAATTGAATAAAAAACCGATTTTTGTGGGCTATAACCCACGAAAAAACCTCGTTTCGACCCCGAAATAGAATCTGACAGAAAAAAGTTGAAGGCATCCGAAACATATTTAAAGAAGAATGGAACAAGAAAATTGGCAAAAGAAGCCTAGTTATAGCCCAAACAATCGGTTTTGCCCATTATTCACATGCTCGAATCGTGCGATAAACACACTGTAATCTATCAAGACGAAGAAATGACATTGCCATATTCTCCAATTATGCTCCAATATAACGTAGATACATGCTAGGTCACTTTCGGGATATTTTCTGGAAAATCAAAAATCGACCCAAAAGGCCGGTTTTTGTGGACTATAATACACGAAAAAACCTCGTTTCGGACATGAAATAGAATGAGATGAAAATTGACGGGAGGCATCCTAGACACATAATGAAAGTGGAACAAGAAAATGAGAAAAACATAGCCTAGTTATAGCCCAAACAATCGGTTTAGTCCATTTTTCACATGCTCGAATCGAGCGATAAACACACTGTAATCTATCAAGACGAAGGAAGGACATTGCGATATGCTCCAATTATGCTCAAATATACCGTGGAAGCATGCTATGTAACTTTCGGGAATTTTTCCGGAAAATCAAATATCGACCTAAAAAGCCGGTTTTTGTGGACTATAACAAACGAAAAAACCTCGTTTCGACCACGAAATGGAATCAAACGGAAATTTGCTGGAGGCATCATAAGCATATTTAATGTAGAATGGAACAAGAAAATTGGCAAAAAGAAGCCTAGTTATAGCCCAAACTATTGGTTTTAACCATCATTCACATACTTGAATCGAGCGATAAACACACTGTAAATCTTTGAAGACGAATGAATGGCATTGCCATATTCTCCAATTATGCTCCAATATACGATAAGAGCATGCTAGGTCACATTCGGGAATTTTTCCGGAAAATCAAAAATCGACCAAAAAAGCCCTTATTTGTAGACGAACATTAGTTGGAGCCATCCAAGACACATATAATGAAGAATGGAACAAGAAAATTTCCAAAAAGTTGCCTAGACATAGCCAAAACAATCGGTTTTGTGCATTTTTTTCACATGCTCGAATCGAGCGATAAAACACAATGTAAATCTATCAAGACGTAGGAATGGCATTGCCATATTCTTTAATCCAGCTCCAATATAACGTAGATGCATGCTAGGTCACTTTCGGGAATTTTTCTGGAAAATCAAAAATCGACCCAAAAGGCCGGTTTTTGTGGACTATAATACACGAAACAACCTCGTTTCGGACACGAAATAGAATAAGACGAAAATTGACGAGAGGCATCCTAGACACATATAATGAAGAGTGGAACAAGAAAATGAGAAAAAAATAGCGTAAGTTATAGCCCAAACAATCGGTTTTGTCCATTATTCACATGCTCGAATCGAGCGATAAACACACTGTAAATCTATCAAGACGAAGGAATGACATTGCCATATGCTCCAATTATGCTCTAATATACCGTGGGAGCATGCTATGTCACTTTCGGGATTTTTCCAGAAAATAAAAAATCGTCCAAAAAAGCCGGTTTTTGTGGACTATAACCCACGAAAAAACCTCGTTTCGACCCCGAAATAGAATCTGACAGAAATAAGTTGGAGGCATCCGAAACATATTTAAAGAAGAATGGAACAAGAAAATTGGCAAAAGAAGCCTAGTTATAGCCCAAACAATCGGTTTTGTCCATTATTCACATGCTCGTATCGTGCGATAAACACACTGTAATTTATCAAGACGAAGGAATGACATTGTCATATTCTCCAATTATGCTCCAATATAACGTAGATACATGTCAGGTCACTTTCGGGATATTTTCTAGGAAAATCAAAAATCGACCCAAAAGGCCGGTTTTTGTGGACTATAATACACGAAAAAACCTCGTTTCGGACATGAAATAGAATGAGATGAAAATTGATGGGAGGCATCCCAGACACATAATGAAAGTGGAACAAGAAAATGAGAAAAACGTAGCCTAGTTATAGCCTAAACAATCGGTTTAGTCCATTTTTCACATGCTCGAATCGAGCGATAAACACACTGTAAATCTATCAAAACGAAGGAATGTCATGGTCATATGCTCTATTTATTCTTGAATATACCATAGGAGCAGGCCAGGTCACTCTCGGTAATTATTTCTGAAAATCAAAATTCGACCCAAAATGCCGGTTTTTGTGGACTATATGATACACGAATTTTTTTTGTTTCGGCCCCGAAATAGAATTAGAAGAAAATTTGCGGGAGGCATCCTAGACACATATAATGAAGAATGGAACAAGAAAATTGCCTAGTTATAGCCCAAACAATCGGTTTTGTCCATTTTTCAAATGCTCGAATCGAGCGATAAACACGCTATAAATCTATCAAGATGAGAAATTGACATTGCCATATGCTCCAATTATGCTATAATATACCGTGGGAATATGCTATGTCTCTTTTGGGAACTTTTCCTAGAAAAACAAAAATCGACCAAAAAAGCCGTTGTTTGTGGATTATTACCCATGAAAAACCTAGTTTCGGCCCCGAAATGAAATCGGACCAAAATTGGTTGGAGGCAAGTTAGACACATATAATGAATAATGGAACGAGAAAATTTGCAAAAAGTAGCCTAGGCATAGCCCAAACCTTCAGTTTTGTCCATTTTTCACATGCTCGAATCGAGCGATAAACATACCGTAAATCTATTAAGACGAAGGAATGACATTGCCATTTTCTCTAATTATGCTCCAATATAACGTAGGAGCATGCTAGGTTACCTTTGGGAAAATTAAAAATACGACCCGAAAAGCATGTTTTTGTGGACTATAATACACGAAAAAACCTCGTTTCGGCCCCGAAATAGAATCAGACAAAAATTGGCGGGAGGCATTCTAGACACATATAATGAAGAATGAAACGAGAAAATTTGCCAAAAGTAGCTTAGGCATAGCCCAAACAATCGGTTTTGTCCATTATTCACATGCTCGAATCGAGCGATAAACACATTGTAAATATGTCAAGACGAAGGAATGACATGTTCATATGCTACAATATACCGTGGGAGCATGCTATATCAATTTCGGGAATTTTTCCGGAAAAAACAAAAATCAACCAAAAAAGCTGATTTTTGTGGACTATAACTCACAAAAAAACCTCGTTTCGACCCCGAAATGAAATCAGATGAAAATATGCTAGTGGCATCCTAGACACATATAATGAAGAATGGAACAAGAAAATTTGCAAAAAGTAGCCTAGACATAGCCCAAACAATCGGTTTTGTCCATTAGTCACATGCTCGAATCGAGCAATAAACGCACCGTAAATCTGTCAAGATGAAGAAATGACATTGCCGTATGTTCCAATATATTGTCGGAGCATGCTATGTCAGTTTCGAGAATTTTTCGGAAAATCAAAACTCGACCAAAAAACCCGATTTTTGTGGACTATAATCAGGCATCAACCCATTTAACTTAAACGAAAAGAACTATAAATTGAGATTAGATATCTTAAAATACGTTCAAGTAACATATTCCCTCTATCCCAACAATTTCCCCGGTATATCATTTTGGAGTGGCGCAAAGGGTTCCTCTCGTATGCCTAATATCTACGGAGTACTATCTTTCTTGACCAAAAACACTCTCATTTTTTGCACATGGGCCTTTATTTTACATTGAAAGCTTTTTTCTAATCATTTGTACCCACTTTCTTAATTCTTGGTCCCAAAAAAAATGGGGGAACTTGTTAGGACAGACGGAAATTATTTGTTTTTAGATGCTATTTTAAGATAAATAAAAGTTTGATGTGCGAACATTTTAAATTATTAGAGTACTCCGGGTGATATTAGACACTAAAGGCCTGTTTTGTACACCGCTTTTTATTTTATTTTCTGAAAAAGTTCATAAAGTACACAATAAAACAAAAAGTTTCAGGAAAGTTCAGAAAACTCTAAAACAATTCATAAAACCAACTTAATAACAAAAATATCAAAATAAAATGATGTAGAGAACATGTCTTAATTGAGCTAGTAACGAATTACCCTCTCTCTAATAGACCATGATTCCTTTTAAGAGAACTTGTTATTTCTCACCCTTAGAAAGAAGAATATAGTTTATCACTATATAAAAGACAACTTCTTTTCATGCATCTTGTGTCAAAAGAAAGCCAAAAGTTAGACATCTCTATTCCCTAGATGATTTGTGTTAACTTTCATTGCATAAATCAATTAACAAAGTAACCCTATCATTACCACACTGATAGTAGTCATCCATCTTTCATGATTCAACTTATTCATTATGAATTATCACCTTACAAAGTAAAGGAAACAACTTAAGTAATATGGCCATACGATATATAAGACGGTGGTGTACTTTTTATTTGTGTGTAGATAAATTGAAGCAGCTAATAATGTGCAGAAGATGATATTTGACATTGAATAACTTATTAGGATAATTCTAGTTAGGTTGAATTTTCACTATTGAATCAACCCTCACTCCTCAAAATTTGGAATGAGCTTCTAGTGAGTGAAGAGGCAATATTCAGAACGAGCATTACTTTCAACTCATAAAATCACATCGCTTCTATTATAAAATAGTGTGACCCAATTTATTGCAAGATTTGAAAACATAATCCCCTCTACGTAAATATGCCAAAATTTGAGACATTCTATTTAAAACATATATGATAATAAGGCCTTATGGAAATGTGCATGTTTCCTAGATTCAATGTTTAGAATCTAAAGCTTCCAATATGATAACCATTTAAGTTCAACAATTTTAAACTAGAAACCTCATATTTTTGGTTTCAAAACTCATTACATTAGGCTTTAATTAAACTATGATGAGATAACGATCATGAAATAATTTAGTGGTTGATGATAATGTTTTTCTATTAATTGGTTGATTATCCCTTTGCTATTTTATTTCCTCCACAATGAAATAAAAATGAGAGCACCCTATACAAATGTTTCCCTCGCATGTTTCTAAGATTCAATATTAACCATTCAAGGTTTTCAATATCAAAAAATTCCACAAAAAGGTCAACAATTTTTTAAAAATTCACGGTTCCACCTTATCAACTCGTTACATTAGTACATTAACTATAATTCCAGCAACCTAGAGACTGAAAAATTAATTGCTCCAAGAATATGTGATTTTCTATGTACATTTTGTTTCTTGTATGTTTTTAATTTTGATGTACCTTTTCTTGACAAATATGTACTTTTTTATAAAAAATTTGGAAGTTACATGATTGTTATAAAAGATATAGAAAAAAATAATAAAATCAAATGAAAGGTACACAAAACTTAGCAAAAGGGACAAAAAAACTTAAAGTGAGAGCTCATATTCTCGGGTGTATAATAATTTGCCACGAAAAGATAGTTTAGTTCTTGAGCATAATACCCTTTACTAATTGGTTGAGTATCATCTCTTGACTAGCCTATATTATCTTTGGATCAATGTATATATTATATATAGCTTTTTGTTGTTAGTGACTCGAACTTGAATTATATAAGATAGAGGGGAACTTCTTTACCAATTGAGCTATCCCTAATGGGTATTATGTGCTTTTATATGTACATTTTGTCATTTTTTGTATCTTTTTATTTCATGTACCTTTTAAATAAAATTAGAAACTACATATTTTTTTATAAAAGGTATACAAAAAACTAAAAGATATACTCCCTCCGTCCTCTAAAGATTGACAAATTTTCTATTATAGTCCGTCACAAAAACTGTCAAGGTCAAGGA
>CAAKMY010069002.1:0-11799 GCA_901111285.1 Corrigiola litoralis
TTCAAGTTAAGGGGTAATGTTAAATTAACATTAATAGAATTCGTTGTTAAGGTGTTTTAAGGAATTTTTAATTACAGAAAATGTTGTAAAAAAATTTATAGAATTTTGTAAATTATATTTAGTTATAGGTGTAATGCATCGATCTAACCTTTAATATTTGATCTCTAATATCGATGGTTAAAATTTGATCTCTTATTATATGCGTCGACGTATATCATATGTGTCACGTATCATAGTCGCTTTGGGCAACAGTGGGTGGACTTCAGTGAAGGGAGTGTGAAACACTTTAATTTCCCACATTCCCTTCTGCACGTACAGTTTGAAGAAAGCCAAATGTTACATGTCTATATTATAGACACATTTTTTGTGTCTATAATATAGATGGTAGTAAATTAAGGCACATATGTAGTAAATTCACACGGAGGTAAGTTAAGAGGTTTAAGCAAGTAAATTGGGTTGGGAATTAGGAAGAGAGGGAGATTCTAAATTTATTTTTGTATGTAATCTTCTTTCTTTATAATTCCATATTTATTACAAATTATTTACCGAAATTAAAAAGGTAGTACTTATTATTAAGTAAAATATGAAGAAATTGAACCATTGCCACCCCTTTTCCATATCAGCCCCCTGTCCCTACCCACGCCGGCGCCCCCTTCCATCCGTCGCCAGGGCTCAGACCCCCCCTCCCCCACCCCGCTGGCCAGCCCCCACTACCCACCAGAGTCGGCGATTCCAATCCCCCTCTCCAAGTCGCCGCCTCTCCCCCTTCCTCCTCCCCATCTTAGTCGCCTCCCCCTTGACGGACCACCCCTTTTCCGCGGCTGCGCCCATATCCACGTCCCGACCTGACCCCCACCCACCCCCTGGGACTATCTCGGCATCTCCCCCTAACCCCGACCCTTGACCAGCCCCACCCTCCCGCGTGCTCGTCCCCTTCGCCGACGCCAACCACGCCTTTTCCTTTGACTTCCCTTATGCCGGCCATGTTGTAAAATCACTCCCGCTTATTACAAATGTAAAGCTAACTGAACCGTATCAGCAATAGATTACTACTCTAGTGGTCACAACAAACTCCCGCTTATTATGTGTCGCAAGGTCCGAGGTCTACACATAATTTATTAGCATAATTACACTTTTATATTAAGAGATACTTTATATAACTATCAATAAATATGGAATAAAAAAATACTTACAAAATTAGATAGTTGAATTTTTTTCCCTTCCTAATTCCCAACCTAATTACGTTACCTACCTACACCTCTTTCCTTGCCTCCATGTGAATTTACTATATATGTGCCTTAATTTACTACCATCTATATTGGTGATACCCCAAATTTGAAATGAGAATTGATGAGTGCTTATTAAGATTGATAGTACTAGTCATACCAATAAAGATGCATCTTATACTCAGGGAGCCCATTTAGTTAGAAACTCTACAGTTAAGCGTGCTTGGTTGGGAGTAGTACAAGGATGGGTGACCTCCTGGGAAGTTTCTCAGGATGTCCACAAGTGAGGACAAAGTGCACCGAAAAGACCAATGTTGGTACAGTGAGGTCAGTACACAGCCTGGAGAGCCACATTTGATGACATTGACCAGCCTGCAAGGGGTTGGGGTGTTACAAATGGTATCAGAGCAACCCTACGACCGTGTGCTGAGCTATGATGGTGAAGGGCAGTCCAGTCACCTAGCAAGGGCTGCATCCTGAGATTGTTTGTCAGTGGCTCGCATGTGCAACGAGGATGTTGCAGTCCTTTAGTGGGGGTGATTGTGATACCCCAAATTTGAAATGAGAATTGATGAGTGCTTATTAGGATTGATAGTACTACTCATACTAATAAGATGCATCTTCTTTTCAGGGAGCCCATTTACTTAGAAACTCCACAGTTAAGCGTGCTTGGTTGGGAGTAGTATAAGGATGGGTGACATCCTGGGAAGTTTCTCAGGGTGTGCACAAGTGAGGACAAAAAGCACCAGAAAGACCAGTGTTGATACAGTGAGGTTAGTACACAGCCTGTAGAGCCACATTTGCTGACATTGACCAGCCCGGAAGGGGTTGGGGTGTTACAATATTATAGACACAAAAATGTCTATAATATAGACATGTAACAACCTCCATTAAGAAAACAGAAAAGAGAAGTAGAAATTACTTTATGAGAGTTTCTTTTCACGTGGGCGAGGGTATTGTTAAGGATATTGTTATAATAACACTCTAAAATTGAGCTAATTATCTAAATGGTTGCTAAGTTAGTGTTAACTTTTAACAAATGCGATGCGAGGAGCAATGTTGGGCTAATGGTTAGCAGCTCAATCTGCCTGGGAGTTATCCCAGATTTGAATCCTTATATCCCCTTCTTTGTAGTATTAAATGCTTTAATGTACAAAAAGAAAAAAAACTATCAATAAATATGATACTTATACGACAATATGAGGTTTATGTAACTATCTAGTGTAATTGTGCAATTACAATAGAGAGATATAAAGTGATAGTTAATGTAATTTTAATTTATGAGATCGAAATTGAACTAATAACTCATTATTTTGCTTGCGTCTAATCGGAAGCTATATTAAGCTTTGAAGCTTTCAATTTCGTATAACAATGTAATGCGCATAATAATCATGATCACAAATGTCATCATTATAACCTAAATGTCCGTGCATCAAGGATGAGATCAATTTAATGAAGATATTAGTTCTATTTATTTTGCAAACTCATGGGAATTTTTTGTCAAAATTACTCTGAGTTTGAGGGAGGCTGTTAGGAAATATAAGATTTGAGATATATTAAGTTTGGATAGTAGGATAAAATCTTGGATTGTTACCCAAATTAGCTCATAAGATGATCTCAATTATCTAGTTTTCTTTGATAGAGTATTCTTTAGGACTACTCAATATATCTTTTATTCTATATATATGAGTCCTCCCCTCTACCAATAACAATCAAGTTATTCTATTTTCTCTACTTTGTGTTATACATTTCTCCCCTCTATTCGAAATTTGACATGTTATCATTTGCAAAAATGATCAAAAATCACAAGTGTTTCTCTACTTCAAATTCAGTTCGACAAATGTCAGTCTAGCTCATCAGAGCAAAATAGTAAACTTCTGCAACTTCAGCATCATCTTGAATACCACGATGTTCATAGACTATGAAAAAAGCGGATTAACTTCTGCTATCTTCCACCTTTATCTTCTGTTACTATGGTATGTTCAAATAGGCATGTAACATAATTAACTGTCACTGGAACAAAACTTCACCTTCTGATTCTCCAAAGCCTTTAGCTTAAGGAAAGTTTATTGTTTCTCAAGAAACTTTGTTTTAAAATTTCTCCATTGAGACTTTGTTTACTGATCTTACAAAGATCTCAAGCTTGAAGAAACTATCTCTTACTTATTAATCTTACACTAATAAGAAAGAAACAAAGGAGGGTAAATTAGTATATTTACTATCTTACTATATAGTTAATAAACTTAGAATTAATTAATCTAACGGAAAGTAGACTAAAACTAACGTAGAGCATTCTGAGTCAAAAAATCGACCTTAGGGGCATTTTAGCTCTTTTTTTTTTTGTAAAAACCAGAGAGGCATTTTGATTTCGGAAATTTAAAGCCGATAATCCCAACTTTGGGAGATCTTCCTATAATAATCCCAACTACGTGCAACCCCACAATAAACTGAACTTTGGTTCATTTATTTCCAAAACAATTCTTTTGACCTCAAACATTAACTCCAAGCCTAATTTTGACCCGAACCTCCTTCTTTTCTCTCCCTCTGTGTCACCCTTCTCTTCACTACCTCCTCATCACCCTTACCACCATAACTAAAGCACACCTTCTCTTCTCTCTCATCATAAACCTTCCCCTCCCTCTCACCCGCCCTCTCCCACCCCTCCTCCCCCGCTCACCTACCCAGCCCCACCCTCATGCAAACCCAAATCCCATTTCCCTCTCTCTCATAAAATTTTCCCACAGCCTCGTTCATCCTCCATCTTGCTAAAAATTGAGTACAAAGATATTGGTATCTCATTTGAGATTTACCAACATGTTCTTGGGCCACGATGTATTCTTAGTTATGAATTGCCAATGGAGATGAGGGTGACACAATGCAAGGACAAGCCATCAACTCACTGTCGAGAAATGATTGTGAAAATAAAGGTTGCTCATAAAATTTTTGTCAGATCTTTGGCTTGAGTGTGTTGCATTTAAGAAGCAAAATCTGAATCCTAATCCAAAATAAGATGACTACTGACACTCCTGGAATGAGTATAAGTTGGAAGCCCCTAATCATGCTAGACCTATTAATTTAGAAAAATTTTATAAGAATAATCCCACCTTTTGTCAGTCTTCACCAAATAATCCCACCTGGCAACTTAAATGCGTATAATCCGACATTTTGTCACTTGTTACGGTAATGGTCCGCGATGGTTTACAAAAAAAAAACATAATTAAACTTCCCTTCTTACCCCTCCTTTTTTGTTTCTTTACTTCTTCTCTTCCTTTCTTCTTCCCTTCCATGTTCCAGTGACCACCTTAGATGACTCAGTCCCAACATCAACCACACGGCCCACCCCAGTCCCAGTCCTAACCTCACTCAATCCTAGCCTCACCACCTTTGCCCCTCCCCTCTCCCTTACCAAACCAGAATATTTGAACCCCCCACCCCCTCTTCATCTCCCTTCTTCCCCCGACAAACCAAACAGTGATATGAAGCATATCAAAATGTCATGTATTTAGCTAAAGTTTGAGTATTGCATCGAGCTAACCAGGATCTTAGCACAACCACACACATCTCCACCCTAAAACCCACCACCTAAAACTCCATCCTACACCCCCGAAAAATCCACACTCCAGTCACGAGAACCACCGCACCAGCACCCCATTAGACGCCCCCATTTCCCAAAACAGTACCCCACTGCAAAACAGTACAACTTCCCCCAAAAACGACTCCACCCCAAAACAGCTTCATCTGCACCTCCCTTATAACTCCACTTGACGATCCAAAAAAACACAACACAACACCATGTTATCACCGTTTCTCTGGCATGTGAGAACGAAAATCGGGGTAAGGAAAGCGGTCGCATAGGGTGGGTCGCAGGGGGTGAAGGTGGTTTTGCAAGGGGGTTTAGGGAGGGAGAGGGGTATTGCGGGTTTGAGGGGGTAGTCGCATGGGTAGGTGGGTGGATGATTGGTGAAGTACTAATGTTGTAGGGTATGAGGAGAGGAGAGATAAAATGGTGATAGCGTTAGGGTGGTTGTGCTGGGTGGGGTTGGGGCTGGGGTACTGGTCTCATGAGAATGAAAGAAGAGAGGAATGGAAGAGGAAAGGAAAAGAAAAGAGAAGGGGCAGCAAGGGACTTTCATTAACAATTAATATATTTTTTTTAATCGTTATGGACCATTATCATAACAAGTGACCAAAGGTTGGAGCATAGGCGTTCAAGTGGCGAGGTGGGATTATTGAGTGAAGACGGGCAAAAGGTGAGATTATTCTTGTTAAATTTTCCATTTAATTATGTTATTACATGGCAAGTTGATGGAGAAAATTGCATCTCCTTTCATCTATGAAAATAAGAAGGGATAGGGAGGTTTTGGATGAGAGATAAGAGAAGGTGGGCTTTGGCTATGGTGCTAAGGGTGATGAAGAGGGTAGAGAAGAGAAGGGTGATGAAGAGGGGAGAGAAAAGAAGGAGGTTCGGGTCAATATTAGGCTTGGAGTTTAGGTTTGGGGTCAAACGGATTGTGTTGGGAATAAATGATCCAATGTTTGGTTTATTGTGGGATTAGACATAAGTGGGATTATTGTAGGACGACCGCCCAAAGTCGAGATTATTGGCAATAATTTTTCTTTTGATTTTTTATCTAAACCACATGGAAATTTTAGAGAAAATCCCTTTTTACATCAATAATTTTAATTTCCAATGTTAACCTTATGTTCATTTGTTCTACTTATGTCGTAGTCGTACTTATCGTTTGAACTTTGAAGGATGATATTATATGAGACAATGAGAATATTCAGGGACTTATGTTCTTTCTTTATTATTATTAGGAAAAATTGATATGTATAATCCAAACTATGTCTCAACAAACAACAATAATCTATACTAGTATTACTAAGTATGGAGTATGTATACACTAGTGGTCCTTTGGTGACCGGAAGTCGAATTTCCGGACAATCTTTCCTACGTGGCTTTCTTTTTTATTTTTCCTAAGCTGACTAGGATACTTACCCCCCCTCCCCCTTTCCCCTCTGTTTCCTTCTTCACTGTTACTCTGCTTTCCCCATTAAAATTCATTCATTCTTTCTATTTTCTTCCCAACACCATCGTCAAACCAACCCACCCCCTCCCAACAGAGCCACTGCAGCCTCACCCCTCCTCCCCATCCCAATCTCAACCCCATGTCCACCCACCCCCTCCCTTGAAGGCGTCACAGCCTCACCCCACCCCTTCCTCAAAGGCGCCATAACCTCAATTCCTCCCCTCACCTCCAAGTCCACCCAACCCACCCTTTGTGCGCTCAAACTGCAGCAAGATGGAGGGGGTTAGCTAGTGAGGTGTTATTCTAGAGGTCGAGAGGTGGAGGTTGGTGAGTGAGGAGGGTTTAGGTGGAGGATGCTGGTGAGGAGAGAGAGGGAAGATGGGATATAAATGTAGTGGCGTCTTAGAGGGAGGTGGTCTGATGGACTTGGGGTTGAGGGGAAGGGTAGGGCTATGATTCTTGCGAGTTTGGCGTTGAGCGAGTCAATGGGTGGAGGTTCAAGATGATGGAATACTTTTTGTGAATGTCCTTAAATATCCGAAATTTTCATTCTTTTGTTTTCCACCTAAGCAATTTATAACAAAAATAAAGTAAAAACAGATGCCACCTAATATATTCTCGTCGGAGATTCTGCAGCCGACAAGCTTGGGACCACTAGTGTATATATACTTCATACTTAGTAATAATAGCGTTTAGGTCCAAAGGTGGGATTATTGTTGTTTGTTGAGACATAGTTTGGATTATTCATATCAATATTTCCTTATTATTATCAAATCTATGTAAATTTAAAGGGAAAACATGACATAGCTTTTGTGTATATCCTAAAGTTATGTTTGGCAAAATAGACTGATAAAGTAGATGAAAAATGATAAGATGATTGATATTGGACAAAATGACATTCAAGGAATACCGAGGTGAAAATAATACACCCTCCGTCCCAATCAATTCTTTACGTTTCCTTATTAGGGTGTCCCAATCAATTCTTTACGTTCTTATTTTAGAAATGTCCTTTACCAATCTTGTTACCCATGTTACCCTTGCTTTTTGAGACGAAAAAAGGACATGTGATAACAAGAGCCATGTGTAACGGACAACTTGGTATTTTTCTACTTTATAACTTTTTCCCATGGTACTTTTAGTGCTTTATACCATTTTCTCTCTTTTCCTTGGTTTTTGTTTAAAATGCATATGTAAAGAATTGACTGGGACATAGGTAGTATTAGAGATTTAATGGGTACACCTGCATTTGGAAAAGTCTTGGGGTCAAAATGGAATAGATTATGACTAGTCACCTATTTAATATAAATATATAAGCTACTTGGGCTAGCTTATTTTTGATAAGTTAAAAAAGACTTATAAGCTACTAAGAAGACGCAATTACCAAACACTTTTAGTTTTGGTTAAACAAGTCTTCTTTAGTCAAATAAGTCATATTAGCTTGTAAACTACTTGAAATGGCGTGCCACACATATACTAATTTTGTAGGATAATAAAGTAAAATTTTTATATAAAAACTCAAAATTAGTGTTATTATATAGTTGCATTCCATAATTAGTTCGACTTTACAATTTTTTTGGGTGCGTTATACGTTGGGATCCTCTAGAGTTGAAAAACAACTCTATTATATAGAGTTTACCCATAATAGTAGTAATTTAATTTACACTTTTTCCCTTTGGGTGATTTTGGCATGCATCTCACTTTTATGCTTTCACTTGTGGAATATTTTGTCAATTCTATATGGAGTAAAGAGGATCCTAGCCCGTGCATTATATATATAACGGAGGAACTTTTGGGCATATTATTGAACGCCATCTAGGAAAATAGGATTTTCATAAATAGAAAATGTAGAAAATAATGAATTTTAGAAAAAGGATATGAGGTTTGACTATGGCACTATTTGATGACTTCTAGACATATATGATGTGGTGTGGACATTTATGTAGATACGAATGTTTATTCATGAAAGTACCCGACCCTTTATTTTTGAATTTTGGTCATTAGTTCAATCAACGATTAAGTTGAAACTAACTTATCATCCAATAAACTCACATGTTTATCAACTAATTTGAATAAGAACTTTTAAAATACAACTTTATTTGTAATGTTCTCCAACATATAATACATTGTCACACACCTAAATATCTTTTACAAGATAATTGTAGGAAACTGAGCATGTTAAACTAGTAGTTTTTAGGGGAAGATGAGAAACAGGGAGAAGTTCATCAAAACTATCTTAATTAATACGAGTAACATAGAAGCATGTCCATTAATATAGGTCTTTTATATTTGGAATGTGCGCACAAAATCGTCGATAAAAATCAAATCCTCAACCTTGTATATGAGAGCTCTAACCACTTGAGCTCTAAGAATAGAAACATGGTCATTATACAGGTCTTACAAAAACATAACTAATACTAAAATTCTATGTAGTTCATGGGAACTGGGATACATCGCCACCTTTGGCACTAATCAGATACATCGTAATCAATATGCTATTTATAAAGCAACTATTTCCTAAATAATAGGAACTATTTTGATCCATATATTTCAACAAAAACTAGGACTAAGAACCCTTAACTATCTTTGAAAGGGGTAACAGGTGCATTGCAAGAAGGTGGGTTTTGCTTGCCGGTGACGATAGGCCTTACATTTTTGCACTCAGAGAGGGCTTTGCCGCCGGGGAAGGTTATGTCGATGTCAGTGAGTTCCACCCTGTCACATGGAGTGCCACTACTGCATATCACCCTCACTGCTTCCTTGTTTTTTGACGTGCCTCTCACATTCTTGAATTTGATGTCAGAAAGCTTCACTTTTGATGGGGCCTGGGTACAATGCAAGCAATTTTGTTAATAATCTCAAACTTATTTTCTGGTTTATCTCGGTCGACATAGACTATTAGTCAAATGGGTTTGCATAACTGACCTCCTTTCCGGTGAAAGTTTGGTTATCTAAAACAAATTCTAAGTACAAATTAATTTTTCTATGAGTAAACAAATTTCCTTGTTCGTGTCTTACCTTGGACTTGCAGTTATTCCAAGGGCAATATTCTTGGTCAACTATGACAGGGTTTCCAACATTATCAACAACGATGTCCTCAAAATGCATGGCAGAGGCAATGGCCTGGTAAGAGTCATGCCACGTTTTAATCCGGACACCATTTTGAGTGCCCCTTAGGGTGCAGTTCTTTATAGTGATTCCTTTCACTGCTTCCTCATTGGGGTATTTACCAAGACTTCCTATACTAATGCCATGGCCAGGACCACATGTGACTTTTTCAATCAGGACGTTTCTCGCACCATCACCAAAGGACACACAATCATCTCCTGTTCCAATCTTGAAATTTGATACGGTGATGTCATCTGAACGTCCAATGTGGATGCCATCGGTGTTAGGGCTATCTTCAGGCGCTGTTATAGTGAAATCGCGCAGGGTGAGTTTCTTGCATCCCAGGACGGACATGTGAAACAGTTTGCTGTCAATCGAACTAAGGCCGGTAATCTCTGAGTTCATCAAAAAATTGAAGCTAAAGTTCTGCAAATAACGGAAAAGGGACAATAGAATATACGTTATAAATTTCAGATCTCTGGCGCAATTTCAGCAAATAATGCCTAAAAGAATTTACCTGCTGACTAACTTAGTTGGCATCGATATAATTATTATGGTAGTTATAAGATTGTAGAATTTCTTAATACTACACAGTTACACAAAAAAATGTCAATTCTAGAGGGAGAGAAGCTTACATAAGGAAGGTTGTGGCAAGCATCACCTTTGGTGCATGCTTTCTTAATCTTCCAAGCCTGATGTCCTTGGCCATCAAACTTACCTCCTCCTCTAGTACCAATAATTCTCAAACCGTCTGTATATTCAATTTTAACCCATGTATCTGCGCCTTTAAATGCTGCCATATCTGCAGGGGCCTTGAAGTTCCCTAGAATTTCAATTGTAGGATGGCTTTTGCATGGACCCTTGATATGAACTGGACCTAGCATGTAATTTCCTGGTGGAACCAACATCTTGGCAGGACTTGGGGATCCACAAGTCGCGTTCCAAGCCGCCATAAAACCCTAATAATTAAATACATAAAATCATAATTATGATTTTCTTACCCTAAAAAAGTTACCATGATGAAAGATTGTAATTAATATAGACATTTGTGTACCTGTGTAGCATCACCATTAGGCTTTGCCCCATACTTGGTTATATCATATACAGGGCCAGTACCACCAGCAGCAGGAGCAGCCATAGCAGGAGCTCCCTTAGCAGGAGCTGCCTTAGCAAGAACTTTCTTATAATGTACCTTTCTAGGATCTCCCTTGACATGAATGTTTATTATGAGCAAGTTAAATAAGATAAAAAACAATGGAGATTTTAATTTCAGTTCCATTTTTTCCCACTAAGCTTAACGTGTATCAAGTTTTTTTTTCTTTTTGTGTTTTTATTTCTTGCCTCTTATGTCTCTATATGTAGTGTTTTCGCAAGGCATAAAAACGTCTTATGTCTAATATTAGGACACTATTATATAACCTTAAATGAGTTTATCATTCTTATGGATGGTGGTGTAATAAGTTCCTGTTCTTTTCGTCCTATGCAATAAGTCCTTTACTAAATATACATATTTCTACATTCTGATGGAGAGGCATGCATGTCTTTGAATAAAAACAATAATCTGCATCACAAACTTTTGAGAACTTAAGCAGGCAATTAGAGCCAACTAAATTTTACAAAAATAGCTCCGCGCGCTACTTCTAATTAATAGACAAAAATCTAGAAGTGAGAAGCCTCATTTTGTTGAGCTTTGATGAGATCGTTTTAAGTAATCAGGAGTTTGAAAGCAAGCGAGTGACTGAATATTTTTAGTAAAGAAAATGCTTCATGTGGTGCTTATTGGATATTATTACAAATCATATGCACTCTTATAATTTCATCTATCTATCTATCTATACTATATCAATTAAACGGCGTTGCAAGTTCAGGAGCCAACCACCTAATGTTTTAGGTGTTTGTTGTCTTGACATGCAGTTTACCTACTACTTAGTTATCTAGGTGGGAGGGCTCTGTCGCCGATGGGAGAATTCTCCAAGGTGCCCTTATTAGAAGAAACCCATTTAAAGTGCCGCGTGGTTAGGATAATACTTCAATAGTTTTATTTTTAATATAGTCATCTGTCTCATATCGCTCACACTCAAAACACTCATCTTACCAGTCCTTTGAATGCAAAACCTACATAAGTTTGAAGCATTCAAATTTAATTGAGTAACACCTTTAATATTCTTCAACGTCTAATCAAGTAGTGATGGACAATAGCTAATAAATCTCTCCAATCATTCAGCATTGATGTAGACAAATTTCAGAGTGACTTCTACTAAATGACAGAAACCCGTCAAAGCAGCAAGCGGTTTGAACTTACAGCAAGAGTGTTAGAAATGTAGAAGATATAACAACAAAAAGGGGGTCAAGATATCACCACTTCAAAGTACGGAAAATACACTTTCCTATTAGTTTAATTTCGCCCCTTATAAGATCAGCGGGTTACACAAAACAAC
>CAAKMY010069013.1:0-20062 GCA_901111285.1 Corrigiola litoralis
GGGGGGTACTTCGGGGTAGGAGGTGTTGTGCGGGGAGTTGCGCGAGGTTGGGGAGGGAGTGGGGGAGAAGTGAGGGGGATGCGTTGGGAGAGGGGGTGGTGATGTATTTGGTGCGTGGATGCAGTGAGGGAAGGTGAGCAGCACAGGGAGGGGGAGGCAGTAGGTAGTGGGGTTGTTGGGGTAGGGGAGTGATTACTGGTATCTGTAACACAAAGGGTAAATGGGGGAAGGAGATAACATAAAGGGGTAATGGAGGAGTAGAGAGACATGATAAGTGGGCTTATTGAGCCGTCTGTTTTTAACACTAAAATTAGACCGTCTCACAGGAGACTTGCTGGTCATTTATAACAATTTGTGACTTACCTTATCCATCAGAGTTGTGGCCCAACACACGTAAAAAAAAAAAAAAAAGAAAAATGTAGGATGTGGCGCTCTAAAGAAGAAGCGGGAAAAACCAGTGGGGAAAACAAACAGCCCATTTTTATTTATTTATCTTTATATTTTTGTTGTATAAAAAATATAAATACGATAAATATAAATAAAATTCCTCAAAAATAACATTAAATTTTACCAACTTCCACAGTCACTAGCGTCAGTCATGGCAGCAATGGAAGTCACTCTTAAGGTCACTTTTTTAACCTCTCTACCACTTTTCTCAACATGGCCTTTTGTTTTATTACTGCCATTTTGTTATTTACTTCATTATAACATTTTAATTCTAATATGGGCTATCATGGATTATTATTTATATTGGTCGTTGCAGAAATACTTTGGGTTTTCGGCATTTCGGCCGTACCAGAAGGAAGTGATAGAGAAGATTCTGGAAGGGAAGGATTGCTTGGTTGTTATGGCTACTGGTAGTGGCAAGTCTCTTTGGTATACCCTTTTTACTTTTATTTTTTCTTTTTGACTTTGCTAGTGTAATTCATGTTTATCTGTTATCGTGAGTGTGGCGGTTAGCTTAGCGCGAATTATTGAAAGAAACGGTTTAATTTTGATTGAGTTAATGTGGTCAGTTGAGAAGGGATAGTTTTATACTAGACTTTTTTTTTTTTTTGTATTATTATTATTATATAAGTAGGCGGAGCCATGCTGGCTCAATGAAGGGATATAAAACTCTGTTTTCACTTGGCCTTGTAGGGTGCGTCAGTTGATTTAGCTTGCAAGGAGCTTGTCTACTTTTATCAAAAGAAGATGGTTATTCTAAAGAATTTGTGATTAATGAGTGTCCAATGTTTATGTATAATGTTTTCAATGTTTTCATGTGCTACTATGCGGACGTTAGTTGGTTTAGTCGGTAAAGCCGCGAGAGTTAGGTTAGTTGGTTAAGACTCGAGTGCTAATTTCAGTTGGTTTTGTTGCTAAAGACCCAAGAGTTATTAAGAGTCAAACTGTGTCTAATGTTTATGTATGATCGTGCGGATGTCAATAGCTTTAGTTGGTAAATAGTAGGTAGAGATTTAAGAGTTAGCTTAGTTGGTAAATACAAATAGGGTTAGTTTTAAGGGCTAATGTGTGTCCAGTGCTTCTGTATTGATGTGCGGGTGTCTAAGAGTTAATTTTTTATGTGTTAAAGAGTGTCTGATATTTATGTACGATTGAGCACATGTCACTTAGGTTACTTGGAGAAGACTGGATAGGTTAGTTGGTAAAGACCCAAGAGCTCTATGAAGTGTGAAACAATGTCCAATGTTTATGTATCATACCGTGGACGTCAACTAATTTTTGCTGGTATAGACTCTAGACTTAGGTTAGAAGGTTAAAACTCAAAACTTAATTGTAAAAGAGTGTCTAATGTTTATGTATTGCTGTGCACATGTCAGTTAGGTAGGTTGGTAAAAACACAATTTTTTATGTGCTATTGAGTATTGACGCATGTGAGATGGGTTGGTTAGTAAAGACTATAAGTTCATCTTAAGCATCAAAGAGTGTCCAATGTTAATGTATAATTGCACCACACTCAGTTAGATTAGTTGGCAAAGACTCAAGAGTTAGGTATGTTGGTATGAATTCGAGAATTCTAACTATTGAAGAGTGTCCAATGTTTATGTATTGCGGTAGACCTTTTGAATTTAGTTGGTATAGACTCGAGAGTTGAGAAATCAATTTCGAAACTTGCACACATGCGTCAGCTTTTTTGCCTCCTTGTATGATGTCAAAAACAGGGAAAAAATACGGAGTCTTCTTCTGTAATTTAAAAACCAAAGGTTGATGAACACTGGTACTCTTGTTTTACCAACATAATAAGTTTATTACATCTTATTCTTGGTCATGGATGTTCTCTTAGTAATGAGAATCTCCTCAGTTACTATGATAATAAATAGTTGGGATCATCATTTCATTCTTAAGTTTTATAGTTTTTTGTTGCTTCAATGGCTTTATACTCCCTCTAGTCCAATTTGTAGTCCACAATGGCTTATTTTCAGCCCACATTTGTTAAATTACTGTCAATGTATTATTGATTCTTTTTTGACAGTTTGATAATATCATCCCTTATATATTGCTTCTCAAAATTTGGATCTTTTCATGCTAAAGTAGTTTGAGATTCATATAAAAAGTTTTATGTTTCATAAAGTGAAAATCTTCTTGAAATACATGTAAACACAATTTTGAACATAAATTCTTTAGAATTGAGGTATAAGAATTTAAAAGACGTAGATATAAAAGAATATAATATACATATGCAAACAAAATGATTGAAAAATTCAATATAGCACTCTTAATAATAAGGTGGTAGTAACTATGGGCTATAAAAGTCGAACGTATAGTAGTGAACTGATTTTGTAATAATATTCAAAAAGCATTCCTAATGATGTGCGATGATAGATTCATTGTCTTCCCTACCAAATACTTGGAACTGCGTTTGTATGATACATGCACCTCTATTTTGTAGTACAATTGCCATTTTAGTTGCATTAGTGACTTGCTGTTTTCTTGTTGGTATTAGGAAACTTAGACTATCTTCAAATGTTATGTTTTGATTTGTATTTGGTTCTTGGGAATTGACATAGTCCGCAATACCTAGTGGGTTTGACTGCTTGGTCTCTGGTGCGCGCATGTCATACCCTTAATAATATCTTGTTTAAATGATGTAATGCAGCTACCAAGTACCTCCATTAATTGCAGGGAGGACTGGAATTGTGGTCAGCCCTCTGTTATCTTTGATGCAGGATCAGGTAGTCTCTTTGATCATTACTTTTCTTACTTATTGCTTCAATGGACAGCTAGTTAACAAACAGATGATTAGGTGATGGCTCTGAAACAACGTGGCATTAAAGCGGAGTATCTAGGCTCTACTCAATCTGATCGAACTGTCCAGACCAAAGCCGAGTCTGGCAGCTATAATTTGTTGTTCATGACCCCAGAGAAGGCATTAGCGATTCCTGCCAGGTGACTTTTGCAATGCATGTTCCAAGTATTATATTTCTCTAGGCTTCATGCTGGATCATGATTTACCTGCTCATATTCTATGTTTTAAATGTGAATGCCAGATATCTGCTTGAGTTATTATGACCTTTTTCCATGTGTCTATGTAAGCTGTCCTTTCTACCTTGAACAAATCTTTTAGCTTTTATTTGACTCTTTGCTGGATTTTCCCGAGTGATTTTGTAGTTTGTATTTTCTGTTGTGCGTGTCTGTTAGTGATATCAAGAAATAATTTAGCACATAGTTTCTTCGCTATTTTCCTTGACAAGCTAGAGGGAGTACTTCTGTGATCTCTTGTCTACCAAGTATTTTGCATGATTCTTTTATGTTCTATTTCATATTGAACTATTAACTCCTATGTAGCTGGAGATTATATCTCAATAATGTTCCTCAAACTCAGTAACATGTACCAGACATAGATATGCGTCGAGGTGTCACCCTTGGCTAAATTATGTTTTTTTTCCTCCCTCTTTTTCTTTGAAGTCTCAATTGTCGGTAGTCCATACCTTTATCAGTGTTGAGCATCCGTCACAGGCGCTTGAGGTGAAATTGAAAGTAGGAGTGATGTTATCTCATAGTCGGGTTTGCTTGAGCTGTTTAGTATGGTGCATTTCCTTCTCTAACAATCATTTGCTAATTTGTTCTACCCTTTTTTCCATTCATGTAGTCTTGTCCCTTGCTTTACACCCTTTCCAGAAGTGTCTTTTAGTTTCATAGTCTTTATTTGCTTCTTTGAACTATATTTTTCATCTCTAAAATTCAAGTCAAAGATGGAATCTCTTCTGAAATTTAGAAGCGGCTTTGACCTCTTATGATGCTTCTCCCCCTTAATCGATCTCCTTGAATTTTCTCATGTTTGTAGCTTTTGGACAAACTTGCTGAACATTGGAATTTGTCTCTTTGCTGTTGACGAGGCACACTGCATATCGGAATGGGGCCATGACTTCAGGTTATAAACACCTTATGTACTATCTCTATTTAACTTATTATTCTCTCTTAAACTCCTGTTGCTCTTGAAGCTTATATTAAGTCTACTGGTTTTAATTGCCACTGCCATTGTACTTATTCTCAATTAGTGGCCTTTTTTGAAAGCTACTATGGTCAGATTGTGAAGTGTGGAAGCCAGCTTGCTGAGTAGTATGATTTTGTATATGGAGGGAAAATATCTTAGAGGTGTTTTGTGCAACACCTCATGTTGCTCAGTAATTTAAGTTTTCTGTTGGCTGGAGGCGGTTGTATGGAGCGAAGTTATTTAACTAGAGCCGTCATTGTTGAAATTGGCTTGATTTGATGTGTACTGCTTGCCTAAATTTGGTTAAACTGCGCATAGCGTTCTCCATGATCATATGTGCATTGGTGTTTTCTCAACTACCTTGCTGACTTGTCTTCTACGAATCTTGTCAGGGTGGAATACAAAAAACTAGACAAGTTGCGCCCCGTTCTTTCGAATGTTCCTTTTGTGAGCTTGACTGCAACTGCCACAGAGAAGTAAGTAAACTTGCATGCTTCTTTTCTGAAAGCTCATTCTTAAACAATATATATTTAATGTCCCAAAAGGTTGTTCACTCCTTAGGATCCAGTGAGGGCCAACATTTAATGCTTGTCAGTTGTCAATTGCCAGCTGTAAAGTAATTGAGGGAATCCTGTTGCTACTCGTTTTTAGTAATTTTGATATATATTTTGGACATTCTAAACACAACATTTTGACAACACTTCATAGACTGAAGGAGTACTCCATTCTATTCTTGCTGTAAGAGAAATTATTAATGAAATAGAGGAGCAAGATGTAGTTAAAGGGTCCATGCTTTCTGGCCTTTCACCTTTGTAGTCTTTTAAATCCTCTGATATAGTCCTTTTCCTAAGAAGTTCTATACCCACTTCCCTTCCCCCTCCTTATCTTATCAGACTAAAATTTTCTTCTGGCCTGAGTTTTGGTAACTTTTTTTATAATCTGTATCTTTCACTACCTGTGAAATGATCAGATTTTTTTAGAATAGAGCAAGCAGTGATCTGTTAAGGCCAAAAATTGCAATACAAACTTTTCGTCATGTACAAAACCTTTTTTTGTTTTTTATAAAATCTTTCTTTTTTTTTTCTCCTCAAAAATCATGTCAGCTTTATAGAGCAAAATGTGTCTTGTCACCTTGAATTGTTAGCTAACTGAATTTCTTGTAAAGATCACATACTGATCAGGTATAGTTAATTATTCTTATTAAGTTTCTAATGTTTTGTGGTTCAGGGTTCGGTTAGACATAATTAACTCACTGAAGTTGAAGGATCCTTACATTGCTGTTGGCTCGTTTGATCGTTCAAATCTCTTCTATGGTGTAAAATCTGTTAACCGTGGCTATCCATTTCTAAACGAGCTCGTACAAGAAGTTTCAAAGTCTGTGGCTAGTGCGGGATCAACTATCATTTACTGTTCTACCATTAAAGATGTTGAGCAGGTATATGTAATTTTAGAAGATAAAGAAGCAAGACCTAATTTCCCAGAGTGCATTGTCTGGGCTGTTTATTTGTGTCTTTCCTCGCCTCCATTTTAGGAATCCACGAACCAAGTACAGTGAGGCCCGCAGCATTGACCAGCTGCTATTCACTTGGGGGAATTCAAATTTATTGGTCCATTGTTCCAGAGCCTACCCTTTCTGTTACCTCAAAAATGAAAAGAAAAAAGGCGTCTCATATTGCAATGGTATCTTGTGAATATGCCTAAAGGACACTAGAAGCCCTCACATGGATTGTTGTTTGTATCAAATGAACTGATTGAGAATATCTTTTCTACTTTCATGTGATCATGTCACTGTAAAGAATATGGAGCTTATGGCTGCTTCCTATTTAATCCTATGTCAGGGAGTCAATTTGACAATTGTCAACCCATGTCATGTATTGTGGAGGTGTAATTCTTTCGGTTCAAATGTTACTTCTTACACTGGAATGTTAAGGGTGTCCTTATTGTTATAAAATAAGCCTGTCTAGATTTTTTTTATCGTAATTGTAATTTTAAATGTAATGTTGGAATCTGGCCTTTTTCTGCCAGGAGAATTTTCACATGCTCTCCATACATTGTATGATCGTCTTTTTTATGGTTGAAAGAGAAACAAGGTTTCCTTGACAAACATGACTTCTGGTTTTCTATTGTCAGGAAAGGCGTGAAAATAGAAAAGTAGCTATTAAATGTACATGTATTTTAGCTATCTTCTTACCTTCTTTTATATTTTGACACTGACTTAACTTCCTTGTGTACCTTTATTTGATTAGATACACCAGTTGCTCCAAAGTGCAGGAATCAAGGTGGGAATATATCATGGTCAATTGGATAGTAGAACTCGGGAAGAGACACATAGGTACTTATTAAGACTATGTTTTCTGGGTAATATGATGTAGTTTCTGTGAGCTTTAAAGTCTTGTAATGTACTTTTGCATGCTTCTAAATTCATGATTAATCTGTGTCCTGTTTTGTGCTATTGGAGATCTTTCATGGTGTAGAAGTTATCTTTTTTTTTTTTTTTTTTGGCATAGAACCTCTGTCATACACTCCTTAAATGTTGAAAGCCCAATTGGTGGAATATCCTGTACCGAATCTAATTATTTATGCTTCTTTCAGATTATTCATTAGAGATGAGTTGCGCGTCGTTGTTGCCACTATTGCTTTTGGCATGGGCATCGATAAACCAGACATAAGACATGTGATACATTATGGTTGCCCAAAGAGTCTGGAGACGTATTACCAGGAGAGTGGAAGATGTGGCAGAGATGGCATAGCTTCTGTCTGCTGGCTCTATTACACGAGAAGTGACTTTGCAAAATCTGATTTTTATTGTAGTGGTTTGGAAACAGTATGTATATACGTGTATACATATAATTTTATAATGTCTGCTGGAACTTCTCAGCTGAAAACCGTTGCTAATATGCCCTTGTCATCTGCAATGTCCAGGAAAATCAAAGAAAAGCTGTTATTGAGTCACTGAGGGCTGCAGAACAATATTGCTCGCTGACAACTTGTAGAAGGAAGTTCTTACTGGAACATTTTGGTGAAAAAGTCCCAGCAGAAACCTGTGGTACGTTGTTTAGTTGGCTTCTTTGATGAATTCTCCAGAATTTTTCCTTTTGTTGAGCACGACATCTTTCTGTTGGTGATAGTCAGTACTTTTCTTCTTGTACATTCCAAGTTGTAGCCCCTCGTGTAAATAGCAATTTCAGTCCCTATCTGCTTTGCAATTATTGTCAGTATTATACTCCATTGTTTGGGACAGAAAGTATACGTTAAGCTTGGTTTCTTCACCATACTTCAGTCTTCGTATATTGCCTTTCAGAGGTTTTCAGTATATGAGGATACCCATTAGGCCATTAGGATTGTCGTGTTATTGACTACCATGATTGTTGCCTGGTTGCAGATAACCACAAACATTCGATTCATTTGCAGGAAACCACCTTTGCTTTCAGTTCTGTTGGCAAACTACCAACTCTGCTTTTGACCTACTTCCTCCGTCGTGGCACAGCATACCGTTTCCGCGATGCCTCTGCCGAGGCTAATCTTTGCCGTTCACTAGATGAATTTTGTCAATACAATGAAGAAAAAGTCTCTCGCCCAAATAGTTGTTTCTGACCTAACCTGATATGAAGCTATTGTGTGACTTGCTTATAGTCGTTGTTTCTACACATCTTCCTGACAGGAGTTAAAGGGTTGACTGTCATATAACTTTGTCATATAATTTTGTGAAATGCTTTTCCTGATAATCTGTAGTCCTAGTTTAGTGTAGCTCAATTTCTATTTATTGATAAAATACGACTGCAGGTAATTGTGATAATTGCACCACTACAAGAAGGGAGCACGATGTGTCTAGAGAAGCATTCCTGCTAATGACTTGCATTCAATCATGTAGGGGTAACTGGGGCCTTAACATGCCTGTGGATGTTCTGCGGGGATCTCGGGTAAGCTTCATGAAAGTTTATGTTTTGTTTCTTTATGATTGTCTCCTGTCTTCCGTCGGAAGTTTCAACTAGAACAAGTGAATCAATCAAGAAAGAACTTGGGCCCTTGGGTAAGCTCTATCAAGTCTATGTTGTGTTCTTGATGGTTTTTGCTGTCTTGCCATGAAAGGTTGAAAGTAGAATATTTACTCAGGAAAGAAGTGGAGGTCCTGTGTCTCTTGTTTATCTGCATAAGTGCACCTTGGTAAGACCTTTCCCTAGTTGTTGAAAAATCATATTGGATAGAACTTTGACCATGGAGATGAGACATCCATGTTTAAACCTTCAGAGGCTATTGATCACCTTTTGCCACCCTCATGTTCGTTCCTCAGAGTTGTTAAATAAACCTCCGATACTCGAGAGCCGTTCCCTTCACTCTTTCATCAATATCACAATACTCCATTGCTATTGAAGCATACAGTAATTGTTGCTTCTATAAGAAAAAGGTAATACTGCAATCTACATTATCTTGGATTTGTAGGAATGCTGGAGCGGATTGCATGGGAAAAGTAAAATGTTATCCTAAAATTTAAGTGACAACTCTCGTATTAAAGAAAAAGTAATGTCTAAATGAAGGATGCTTTGGACCTTTCATTTCTTAGTAGCAACTGCTTGCTGTATGTGATTCCTTGGTTCCCTATCTGCATGCTTAAAAAAACCTGAGAAGATCAATAGGTCTGCAAGAGTCTTAAGATGGTTAAGATCCGTGCTCAAAGGCGGTTTCGTCACATTCGTAATTAATTCCGAGAACCTAAATGGGTGATAGCTTAGCAGATTTCAGGGTTGTATTGCAAATGGTGACTGGTCGTGTTCTTTTTTTTTTTCGAAAGGGAAAGGGGCTAAGGATCCTGGTTCATGCTTGTTATCACTTAGGGTTAGCTTAGTTCGTTGATGGTATATGTTGTGTTCTGAAGGCAGATCAATGGTGGAGGTGGAAAAGGAGCAAGGGAATCCATATTTCTGGATCTCTTGTCACTAATATGCAGGGTACTCATTTTCGAAAACCCTCACTTGGGACCTCTTAGTTTGTCTCCTTCTGTAGCTTGTTTTTTAGGATTTTTTCTCAATTCAGTTTCCCCTCTTAATTTTTAATAATGAGGAGGCACAAGCAAAACACATTAATGGGTTTTTAGTTGTCCTTGATGATTTACCTGCAATTGGTTGTGTGCTTGAATCTAGACAGGACACTCTTTTAATTTTTTTTTTTTATATAAGCTGCATGGCTCTCTCTATAAAGTGTGTATGACAAACAGTATCTCTACCATCCCTTGTTAAATGGAATTTTTTAATTATCAATGTTTGTAAAGCAGCATGTAAAGCCATCAGTTTGTGATTTTTTTTTCCATTCACCCTGCATGTTAATTTTAACCTAGAGCTTCTTTAGAAGTTATTGTTTTCAATTCTAATGTGATTTTCTTTTAATATCTTTTGTTTTCTTTCTTTTAACCTGTGTGTACCCTAGACTGGAGCTTGGGTGTCATTTATGGGCTGCTTCATCTTTTGACCAATGATCCAAGATGCTTCACCATCTCACTAATCTTTGCACTTAATTTTACTTTCTATTTTATGCTTAGGTTACTATAGTTGACAGCATTAACAAGTCTTAGATGCACTGTCCTGTAAACCAAACTATGTGTTTCATTTGATATATTTAACATCACATTTGTACGTTTATATTACATCAAAATTTTCTTTTCAAATAACTCTCGTCGTTCTAAATTTGTTCCAAAATAAACATAGGGAAGTCATGACACCAATGTGATTCACTTTTCAGCCTACAAAGGTTCTGCTTGGAATGACTCTTTTGTGTTGTGTTCTATGTTTTGGTTTGTGGTTTTACAAACCCCTTCTCCTTCATTTCCTTTTTGAACTTTTTTTTTCTTAATTTTGGTTTTATGCTTGTAGTTTGACGTTCGGGACATTTGTCCCTAATGAGTTGTTAGATAGACATTAGTTCTATCTTTGAAGTAGAACGTTTGGTTTCCAAATAATAATTTAAATAAGTACCATTGAGAAGGACCCATTCCTTTTGTTGCGAGGGAGGTCCCTACTGATTGGCTATTGTATAATTTTTATATAAAAGCTAGAGGCAACTATCATTTTTAATTTGTTGCTACATGTCAAATTCTGCTTTTCCTGCTATATCCAATATATGTACATCCCTGTATATGAGACTTAGTCCTTTCTCCCTGTTTGTTTAGTCAAGAAGAATAGTCGATGCTCAGTTTGACAGGCTTCCGCTGCATGGCCTTGGCAAGGCTTACTCTTCAAATTGGTGGAAGACGCTGGGTTCCCAGTTGATTACACACGGTATCTCACAGAAAATTGTTTTTATAACTTATTTATGAAAAATGCTAAGCACTGTTCAAATTTCTTTCACAGAAACAAGAAGTGATGTTTTAGAAGTTAGAAGAGTTTTAACATATTCCACTCTTGTATAACTATGTGCTGCTACTCATTTGTACTTAAGATGTTTTTGCATAACTCTGATGTCTTTGATTTGTCTGGACTCCTGCCTCTGCCTTTTATTGTCTATGCTTCATTTCCTATCACAACTTTATGGATTAAAATGACTCAAGCTACCAATAAAATGTAAATGAATGCAACCATAAGATACCATACAACTCTCTCGATCTTTTTGTGTATAAAGTTTCTCATGAGGAACATGGATTATAAGAGTATCACTTCAAGTAGATATTGGAATGTTGCCACACTATAAACATGAAATTCATCGAGTCTACTCAGCTTGTTTTAGTGGATCCCTTCTCTCACAAAGGCTTGCTCGTCCTTAGAAAGATTCTTAGAATAGCATCTATAGCAACATTGTTTTTTGAGGGTGAATATTTTCTACTCACTTCTTCGAAACCTGGTGACACCTTGTTTGTGCTCACTTCATCTTTGGTTGTCACGGGAAACAGCCTTCGGTACTTTTTAAATGATTAAATTGGACCAAGTTAGGATAATTGGTAGTGTTTTATCCATACTACGTTTAGCTTGTATTACGGATTAGTTCAACGTTTGTGTGAAATTGGTGAATAGAAGACTTTAATATAAATGTTTGTATATTATTATTATTGTTTCAGGGTGCTATATATTTGTTGGTCATGTTCATTGTTTAATATACAATGCAGTGGAAGAACACGTGTATGCATCTATCCAGAGCCAAAAAAGAGTTTAATGGACTGGACTGCGGAAAAAAGTTAATAAAGAGAAATAGAGTTTTTTTTTCTCTCGTGCATTACTGAGGTTTTGATATCCACTCTTGTTTGTGTCAACTGTTTATTTCATGAAATAGATTAATAGAGATTTCATGAATTTCATGAAATAGAGATTTGAAATTCAATCCTGTTTTGTGTCAAGTTTTCTACTTTAATAAACTAGATGGCCACCTGCTCCTGTTTCTTTTTCGTTTGATTCAGTTCAAATGCAGATTGCATACTTGTTGATTGATAAATCCGTTTAAAACACAGGTTATCTGAAAGAGACAACTAGTGATGTTTACAGATTTGTGAGGTGAGTTGATTATGCTAACGTCTCTTCTTCCTCGAATTTCTTAATACCTTATGGTACTCACTTAATTTTTTACTTTGATTTTAATTAGTGTCAGTGCCAAGGGAGCAGGATACCTGAAATCTGCGGCACCTGATTGTCTACCATCTTTGTTGTTGCCCTTAATTGATGAGATGCATGAGGAGGGAGAGGCACCTGATCAAGTTGGAGGCTCAAAAAGTTCTGCCTCCGAATGCGAAGGATTATCAGAGGTTGGTTTTATTGATGTATATATGATTCAAAACATGTGAGTAGACTCAATGTCAGTATTTTTATCTATACACATTTGAGTTTGCATATAATAAGTCTTATGAAATAGCCATCTGATAGTAAGGAAGGAGAACTAACCCATTGACGTTCTGGGCTTCGGTTCTTCATGACACACCAGATGGCTGAAAAGGATGTTTTCCAAGTTTTAGTAATCTAAGCCGGAATGGACTTGTTCTTTTTTATTCAGACACCATACAACATTATTTGCTTTTCGTATATTTTTTCTCCCTTCCTGATCTTATAAAACTTAACTCGTCATTCCAATGTAGGTTGATGTGTTAAATTTAATTTATTTCATTCTTCTTTCTTTACAACATTTTACTTTGAAATTTATCATTTTAACACTTGGTTTTTCCTTATATTGACAATTCCTCATGATGATCTACATTAGCTGACCCCAAATTCTTTTAATGACTAAGGCTTTGTGGTTGTATTCCTATGAAGGTTGATTTTGTGATTTCTTTGACTTTTCACCTTGTCTCGACAATGTCAAATAATTCACGGTACGCTCGCGTATGCGAAACAAATATGAGTGGAATTTGCCCCCCTTAGGTGTGAAGATGTCATTTAGGGTGGTTAGCAAAAAGAATTGCGAACTCCGAATACAATTTGCTCGACTTAGATTGAAATTTGAGGAGGAAGGGAGGCAAGCGAATTCTGTGACAACTCTCAAATGTGCTTCCGCTAAGAACTAGTGCTGCGGTTACTGGCTAGTTAGAATGTAATTCAAATGTGAAATAACTGATGTTTGTGTGGGTATATTTCAGGCTCTCTTCACCTAATATGATTTTTTTTTCTATTTTAATTTTTATCACTTAAATTTTTTCCATTATTATCTTTTGAGCTTTCATGTTCTCGCTCTCATTCAGTCTGAGGCTCAACTCTACCACGCGCTTCTTGAAGAGAGGATGAAGCTTGCAAGAGCCACTGGAACTGCTCCGTAAGTTTTGACTTCTTCCTTTGCTTCTTAAACTTGGAGCTGCTATTGTTTTTAAAACCAGAGCACAGTACCAAAAGCTTCTTGAGATTAGTTTTCCACATGATGCTTACTTCTGTCCTGATCTCTAGTTCTGAATCCACAGATATGCTGTTTGTGGTGATGCTACGATTAAGAAAATTGCATTGGTTAGACCATCTACTAGAGCAAGATTAGCAAACATTGACGGTGTCAACCAGGTATGCTTAACCACAAGAACATATATCATTTCTTTTTCTGAGTTACTTTCCTGCTTCCTTCATATAGCCCTTTGCGCTTCTTTTTACTATGAAGTAGCAAATGTTGGTGCCCTTCACTTGAAGGTCAATTGGAAACAAGCTCTTTGTATTATTGCAATCCAGGGGTAAGGCTGCGTGAATATGAGGTAAAGGGAGGTAGTCTCTTTGCAGGCATTGGGGTAATGTAGTTGTTGTTCTTGCTTACTCTATGTTTCATCTATATCTTCCAGCTGTAGAATCTAGTGACAATTAGCAACCAGATAACAATGATATTAGAGGTCTAGCATCTGCCAGCCCTTGAAGTACCAAGTAGATTCAACACCAACATCAATCCTCCCAATTTTTCCTGGATTTGTAATTCTGAGGTTTGGTTGATACTGAATCTAGTGTTTTTCCTTACTTTGAGTTGATACCCATCACCTAAAACTCCAATTGAGCCATATAAAATGATAATGCAACACTCTTGATGCCAAGTTATTTGATAGGAACCTGGGATGTGAGCATGAAGTTTTTTTCTTTACCCTGCAATTGTAAGGATGTGTCATGCTTGTTTTGTTAAATGTTTGTTTCTCAGTTGTTATAAGTCGTGGGGATACTTGCACAACTCACAACTATTGGCAACTGTTGAGATGAACGTTTGTAGATATTGAGATTTCACACAATTAGTATATTTGCGCTCAAAGTGCAAGGAGAGCAGAAGGTATCCACACAAAACTCAGGGACAGCTGTCTATTGATCGGGCAAAGCCTTCTTCTGTCAATGGCAAAAACCTTTCATTTCCCTCAAGTTCGTCGGAAGTGACCCTTGTAGAAATTTAACGTTAATTTTTTTTTAGCATTAAATAGCTTGGGATAAAGTGTTAGTCTACCTTTCTCAACACTAAGTATATAGTATCTAACATGGACGGACACTTTGGGATGAAGGGAGGATATTATGTTATTGTTTCCTTTTTCATTTTGATAAAAGTAGGTTAAGAAAAGAAGTAACGGATTGATCCTCCCAACGGAAGGTCATTCTATATTAGTTCGCCTTTCAGATGGGAGTAGTACGAAAGATATAATGTTCTTCATAAACTTATTCCCAAATACAAATGTCCTTTTCTTCTCTTCTTTGTATGTATTTTATTATCATAAACCTGACATTGTCTTTTGAAACCCAAAGCTCAGAGGTACATGATGGAGTCCCATGGCCTTCGAGCCTAAGTTGTAACTATGTTCTCCAGGAATGGATATGTGCTGATACTTACAACTATTGCAGCATCTTGTTGTAACGCATGGGGACTGTTTCCTTCAAACTATCCGGAATCTGTCACAAGAACTTAAATTATCATTGGATGGAGAAGTGAGCATACAAAATCTTTCAACAAGAAAAGTGTCTTCACTGCCAAGCAGCCAAAGAAAACTCACTCCAGCGAAGTTTGAGGCATGGAAGATGTGGCATGAAGACGGGTTGTCCATTCAGAAAACTGCTGTATGTTCTCTTCCGCTCATTCTCTTTCCCCCTAATCTGCTGCCATCTTATTGGAGTTCATATTTCTTATCTCTCATTCGAAAAAGTTTTCTTTATTCAAAAGCTTACTTGTTATGGATAGGGATGTAGTGCATTTGCATGTATGGCAATTATCTCGATTTGGAGTTTACTGCCATATTTCTTATTTTGCTGTTGGATTATAACACTCCTCCGAGGCTATGACAGATCTGCCCCAGTTTCCTGGCTTGAACTTACATTCTGTTTTTCTCTATGATAGAACTTCCCTGGTAGATCTGTTCCAATTAAAGAAGGAACTGTCCTAAGCTATCTTCTTGAGGCTGTTCAGGAAGGGTGTGATATGGATTGGCCCAGGCTCTGTGATGAGATTGAACTAACATCTGAGATGTTCACAAGTATACTGGATGCAATTAAAAAGGTTGGCTCGACTGAAAAGATGAAGCCTATCAAAGATGAATTGCCTGAAAATGTGAGTTGTCTACAACCATTTAGTGCTTATTTATGCTCTTTTTGGTTGACTATGGCATTGTATGTAGTACATGGAAATTGCATGAGCTCATTTGTGAATTTTACATCGATTTGTTGGATGTCCGACTAACGAGCCTTAATGATGCTAGATAAGTTACTCACATCTAAAGACCTGCCTTACCATGATGAGTTGTGGGATCTCTTCTCCGTCCAAGCTCAAGCACTCAAAGGTGGATGATGTGCCTGAGGCATGTGAAACATCACCAGACTGCTTGGCCTCATACCCGACCGAAAGATCTGATGATCAAACCTTGGCGAAGAATGGCAAGAGTGAAGGATCTGATTACTTCCTTGCCGAACAGGAGTTCAAAGTTCCTTCAGATTATGATTCTGACATGTCTAGCTCGAAACGTTGTAAAGTTGATGGACTAGAAAATGATGGTCGGAGCCAAATGGTGGCCACTCAGAGTTCTGTAATACAGTGGATGAAAAACAATGACGAGGGGGTACATAGGTTTTTGCACTTTTTCAGCAACAATGCAACACCATATATGTAACAGATGAACAGAAAAATGAAATGTCAAATAAGAAACGAAAAATTATATAACATTAATTTTGCATCCCATTGACAACATTCTCTTTTGTTGCTGCTTGCAGGTTGCTTTGCATGATATCTTGAAGCACTTCAAAGGCTCCAGTGAAGGATCTGTGCAGGATTTGCTTGTTGGCCTTGAGACTGACTTTCTGATTTATCAAAAGAACGGTGTATATAGGCTTTTCTAACTTCTGACACCTAGAGGTGCATTCAGTTTATGTGAGGCAGGGAAATTTTGTAAATCGTCAGAAACTTGATCCCAGTCCTTCCGCTCTTTCAGTTAGGGGACGATACTTCTAACAACTTTGAAGTATCTTCTGTATATTTAATCTAGATCAACTATGAAAGGCTAAATATTGTGAAGTCAAGTGTTCCCACTGATTGATTAGTCAATTCTGGTTGTGGGCATTAGATATTGACATTTGATTTTACAGTTCCTTCGTTTTTCCTTAATGAGGCTAGAGTCATAATCTTCCATTCAGATTTTATGATTTATGTTGGACATGGAGTTTATGTGTAACATAACCCCGTTTAATGAATACGTAGTATTACTCAATTTCCTTCGTCTGGCATGTTGATGGATCATTTACAAGCCAACTTTTCTGTCCAAGAAGCATGCATTGTGCGTGGGTTTATAGTAAGAGTAGTGAACAAACTATGAGAGCATGTGAATCGGGACGAAATGTTTTGATAAAGGCTTAATATAAGCGCCACAAAGAGACGTTGGATGATGTCAAATGACTAAATCTGGGATTGTTTGAAGACTGATGAGAATGAATATTTGTATAGAGGTTTGTCCAGTGTCTTAGACGTGTATATACGAGAAACTTTTATCTATATTACTAATGTCTAATACAGTAGTAATAGCTTTTTTTTTTTTTTTTGAAAATACAGTAGTAATAGCTCATTGAGTATCAGATATTATAAATTGATAAACGATGAGAAAAAATATGGGGTAAGACTAATGAGAGTTAGGAGCTTTTCAATCTTTAAACCTACTTTGCTTGGTTATTTGTCAATACTTAATGTATTTTACAAGCATGTGTTAGTAGGTGTGCACTTAAGCAATTAATGAAACTTATAGTTGTTTAGCGTACATGTTGTTAGTAAGAATTGGACTTCTAACCTCTCAATTAAGAGATGTTTCTAACAAATGAAGGGATCTCGTGATTCTTGCTCAACAACTTTAGTGTCCCTTCCTTTTTTCAACATTTACAAAGTCCATACCATTATACCAAGCATGTGTATCTATCTAGTAGTACTACTAATTGTGTAATTCGATATAGCATTTCGTTTATCTGACTATTTGATCAAACTAGTGAAAATTTTGGCTCTTAAAATATCACAATTTATCCAAGTAATAGAACAAACAGGATGAAAGCATACCATCACCCCGTAGTTGACTGGTCTAGTTTTTCAGTTAAGAAGTCAAGCTCTTGGCATCACTAGAGCTTGTAGGAGGGATATCCTCTTCTGGGATGTTTGAACTATGTTGTTTTGTTTATTTCAAACTTTGTCAAAAAAAAAAAAAAGAACAAACAAGATTCTTCTATATAGACGCATACTTTGCATAAGGTTTCTCAGTTCTCACTAGCTCACTAACCTATTAAATTTCCAACAAAAAAGAGTACCCAAGATTTACACATGACCATTTAAGTTTATTTTTTATTTTACAATTATTAATGGTCAACTATTCTACACAAGGCTTAAAAATTATCTGTATCTTATCTCCATCAATCACCTAGGCGCAATATTAGGAATGACTCCGCTAACAAGGTCGCTACCCGAGACATCAGAAGAGATGTAAGGGTTGTTCATACTGGACGAGAAACCTGCAGAACTGACCGACCGACCTCTTGAAGATTCTGTCATTCCAGAGTCTGAATCTGGCATAGCATTTGATATATTTTCTAGTTCGCGGACAACCTCCACCATAGAAGGCCTTGCATTTGTCTCATCATGACAACATCTAAGCGCCAAAGTCGCAAACCTCTCCACACACTCAGGATGATAGGGTCCCATCCGCTCATCGATAATGGAAAAAATCTTTCCAGACTGATATGCAGTTCTAACCTGGTCCAAGCAGACAAGTATAAACAACTATGTTATCTAGCCTCTTACAAGCAACATTGCTTGGTTCATAACACCACAATAACAGTTATAATCTTAAAAGCAGCAAAGAAAGTGCATTAATGAAACCAAAGTAGAGACTTTCATCTGAATCCAGAAAAAAGTTTTGTAGTGACTTCAAAGCACCCAATAACAGCTCTAGTGAGGAAAGGAAAAACGAATCATGTTGTTATTCTACGCAAGCAAGAACAATTGAGAAACAATGACTGAATGTGCTTCTCGACCAATGTTCCATGTCTAACACACAAATACACTCACACCATAGTTCAAGCATAAATATTGCATGATCAAGTCCAGGGTACAGATAACTACCTCCCGAACGATATGTTTGCCGTGTGAAATCGGGTGCATTCCAGTCAAAAGCTCCAAAAATACAACTCCAAGACTGTAAACATCACTTTTGTCAGTCAGCTTGTACGTAGCAAAGTATTCTGGGTCAAGGTATCCCTACAATAACGGCAGCTAATTAGTTTACACTCCACAGCCAATTGCTACAGAACCTGTAGAGTCATACGGCGCTTAAACGCTGTGCCCTATCATCTGTACAACAGAGTAACATATAGTATTTCCATCCTTTCAGGAGTAGAGACAACTTTAGGGGAATCATAAAATACAATGCACTAACCGAAAGTCAAGTATTTGGGAAGGGGATCCACTATAATATGATTAAAATGTGAAACCTGGACCCTCCATCTATTTAAAACGTTATAATAGAAAAAGTGGCCTGCAATGGAGACGAGACAAGTCGAATTACATTATCCTATGCACTCAGAAACGGCATGTGCATCAGTTCTTGACAGTATTTTTTTCATTTCCTCTTATTAAATTAACAAAAAGAACCCCTAAATATGCCAAGTGTGATGATACATTGGAAGCCAAATCCTTGTTGAAACTTTCGTAGGAAGGTCTGTCTTTTACGGAGTAACTATTCTATATGACTTTCAGTGCGAGTCCTTTCTGAATTGGTAATTCACCATTTTATGAATAAACCATTTTTATACCATTTTATCAAGCTAATATGTGCATGATTTAGACAAAACTCGAGAGGAGAAGACTACTGCCTCTTTGATCACCATGGCATAGAAACAGGAACCTGTTCAGATAAAATTTATGGCAAAGTGCAGTCTTTGTGAAACGACTCAAGTTTGAGAATTCCTTGTGTCCTACTTTCCTGCTCTTGAGTCCTCTATCTCTGGCAGTCGAATTTTACTTTTCCTAGGTTAGGGAGCAAAGTTTAGGATGTACTTGATACTCAGAATGATGAAAAGTTGAAAACCCTGATTGCTGAAGCAATGAAGGACTTATGTTTTTAACCATGCAATTAGAGGACTTAATGGACTTCCGTGGGAAAATTTTCATAGATGAAGGAAGGAGAAGGAAAAGAGCTTCGAAGAACATTAGAGTAGACTGAAGAGGAATTTGGGGAGAAAAGACAATTAGGGTAGGCAAAAGTAAAAAGGGAGAACAAGAACAGCGGAATGCTGAAACTCAGGGGCAGGACAGACCAGTTATTTATCAATCATGAAAATCTGATCAAAAATTTACAGCCATTAGCTGTATTAATAAGCTAGAAAGGAAAAAGAGAAATTGGAGTCGTATGCACTACAAGACATCCAAGATGTCAAGTACAGCGGCACAACTTACGACACCTGTAAACCGACAAAGTAACTGTTGGGATTGTGACTGCAAAGTCGCATTCGGGAATCAACGAGATACGAGAAGAGGTAAGACATGAAGCGTTGAGGAAGAGATCAAGGAAGAAGCCCGGTTCGACTGGAGCAGATATGGCTCGAGTGAAGGGGCTCGAGTGAAGGGGCCTCGAGCGAAACAAGGCAGAGACGAGAAGAGCTTTTGGGAAAGCTCGCTCGAGTCGAGTGAAAGCCACTCGAGTCGAGCGACGGAAACTCGCTCGAGTCGAGTGAGAGCGAGCGAGGTCTGTTGGGCTCGTTT
>CAAKMY010069025.1:0-34602 GCA_901111285.1 Corrigiola litoralis
CCAAAATGATATTAGCAAAATGTCAGGTAACTAAAGTGAAATTAGCCAAAAACTCAGGGCACCAAAATGTAAATTTTCCTAAATAAATTGTGCGGCTTCACTAGTTACTCTCATTTAGTCCGAATTCGAAACTCAACCCTCACCTATGCTGACACTTAGCACTTCACACTTGGGTATATTTTCAGTTTGATTAAGAGAAATAAGCTATCCATGATAGATTAAATCCATATTCACTTGCCATTTGGGTATGTCTTTTGATTCTTTTGGTAGTGAAGTTGTTACTGATGACAGCAAAAACATATGATCTGCTGTGTTGACCAAAGTACATTTGTTTGTTCTTCAATCATGCTGTTAGTTCAGTCTACAGTTTGGTGTTATAAGTGAGATTATAGATCTTAACAGCACTATTTCTGTTTGGGGCAGCTTAGTTGAAGGGTTCTTTCTTATGCTGTAAATTTGAAGTTAAGAGTAGTCTAGAATTCTTGCTCTCTTCGAAGAGGTGATTGCGAACAGGTTGCAGTTTTTTAAGGTCTTGCTAGTTCTTCTGCATTTTCCGCCACGCGGATCCAGCTAGGCAGCTAGTAGCGAGGGCTAGCATTCGCTACCACCAAATTTATAAAATTTTGTAAGAAAGGGAGAAGTGGTAGAAATATGGTAGAAAATGGTAGGAAAGATAGAAAATTATAGCGAAAATAGTGGTTCGCTACCTCCATTTTTCAATCTTGGATCCGCGTCTGCCTGAGAGTCGAATGGGATATTTTCCTGATCATGGTACTAGTTAGTTGAGTGTGTAGTTTACCAAGGAATGAAGAGGTGGTCAGGGGGCATCTTCATTGTTGGCCTATTGTTCGTTTTGCTGGTGCGCTATGCTTACATTGGTAGTCAACCACCAAAGCAGGCAAGGCAAACGGCGTATGACTTCTTTAGAGGCCGTCCGAGTAACAATTCCCGAGGGAGGGATGTTAGTTCATCTCCTAAATTTAAAGTTAATGGGACGGAAGTAGGAAGGGTAAGAGAGAAGCCTCATCTGATTGATGTGGAAGGACTTAGTGAGTTGTATAGTTCTGTAAATGCATCGAGAGAGGGTATGAGCAGCTTTGCGGCATGGCCTCAATTGCGGTCTGTGCTGTCGAGGTCAGATGGGTTGCCTGAAACAGCTAAAGGGATCAAGGAGGCTTCTGTTGCTTGGGGAGAATTGCTGTCTATTCTAAAGAGTAGGAAATCCTCCAAGAATGAAAGCAATGGTGGTACTGCTAATGTCACTGACGGTGTTGAATGCCCTTTCGCTGTTAGTACCTTTGGTGAGCCTGTGAACAGTTCATGGAACTTCCTTAAGCTCCCATGTGGTCTGATTGAGGACTCTTCTGTTACTCTGATTGGTATTCCTAATGGGAGGAATAGAAGCTTCCAAATTGAACTTGAGAGTGCTGGATTTTCACATGAGCAAAAGCCTTCTATTGTCTTGCATTACAATGTCTACTTGCCAGAAGAAAATAGTACAAAAGAGCCTGTTATTATCCAAAACACATGGACTAGTGAAGCTGGCTGGGGACAAGAAGAAAGATGTCCACGAGGAAGATCAGCGAACAATATACAAGGTGAGTTTTATTGCATATCAGTGTGTCAAACCTTGCGGATTTTTTTTTCTGTTTGTGTAGCTATAGATGTTTTGTATGTGTAGCCTTCTATAAATTCTGTGTGTGTAAATGTGTAATCTCTTATATTCTTCGATGAGTCCTTCTAGTGGTTGGGATTAGGGCTTAGTTGTTGGCTCTAAATGATTCGGGTCCATAACCATGGGTTCCAATTGTGACTCGCTTTTAGTTTAGTCACTTTTTTATTTTTTATATGATAGGTCAGTAGTTATGGCATACAATAGTTATTACAAAAACAAGGTGCAATTTTGCAAGTCGCCTATTTAGCAGTGAACCAGATGAGCATCAAGCATTCAAGCTCAAGTATTCCCCCCTTTCTTCTCTCTTTTTTTCCCCCTCAATGTCGTCAATGTGTCCTGGCAAATGGTAGATTCTGAACAACTTTCCTAGACGAAATCGATACTACATGACTGTACAGTAGTCCCTCCTCTGGGTTATATAGAGAGGGGGAAATTCAAGCGCTTTAAAGAGAAGACCTACTATTTTGCTGATAATTTCTTATGGTAGTTGATGATCTGGCTAGTTGCAATGAGCATCTTATCAGAAGCACTATGGAAAATAACCAAAACGGGAGTGACCCTGTTAGTGACAAGAAAACCAACAATTCCATGGCGCATGTTCATGTGAGAGAAAACTTTCCATTCACTGAAGGGAGTCCATTTACCGCTACGTTGTGGGCTGGTTTGGAAGGGTTCCACATGACTGTCAATGGAAGGCATGAAACTTCTTTCAAGTACAGAGAGGTGAGGTTCATATTATATGCACCAATAAAAAGCTTTTGGTGGCTTTGTGATTCATTTGACCAGTAATAGATTTCAATGATGTCTGCAACTTATAGTAATCATAAAATTACTAGATTATGTAACTATTTACAAAATAACAACCACAATTTTTACATATGTGGAAGCAGAATTTGGAGCCATGGCTGGTTAGTGGAGTCAGAGTCATTGGTGGGATGAGCACCTTCTCTGGTATAGCAAAAGGCCTGCCTGTATCTGAGAATCTGGATCTAATTGTTGATGTTGATGGACTCAAAGCCCCGCCATTAGTGAGAACAAGAAGAAGAATCGTCTTGTTTGTCGGAGTCTTCTCAACTGGAAACAATTTTGAGCGCCGGATGGCCCTGAGGAGGTCTTGGATGCAATTTGAAGCTGTGCGCTCAGGCAATGTAGCTGTTCGCTTTATTATTGGTTTTGTAAGTACAATCGTTGTTTTGTTTAAATATTCTGTGGCAATTGGTAGTGAGAGGAGTAGTTTTGCTTTTGAAATTTATACCTTTGCTACATGCTTCCAAGCTGTGCATCTTGTACTTGTCTCTGAACATGCAAGAATCGTTTTGCAATTGTTTGATCTCTTCCTCTCTTCTTTTGAACTCGTAGCACAAGAACACAGAGGTAAATCTTGACCTGTGGAGAGAAGCTCAAGCATATGGAGATATCCAGTTGATGCCTTTTGTCGATTATTACAGCTTGATAAGCTTGAAAACAATTGCAGTTTGCAGTCTTGGTGTAAGTTGGTGCAATTATCCAGTTATCCTTTTTTTCATGTTAGAATTAAGTTATACCACTATTGACAATGTGGTTTTTTGCACACCTGTTGGTACTTTTACTAAAAAGTTTATATGTAATCCACTTTAGATGATGCTCCAGTTCAATACTAGTTATGTTGCAGTTTGGTGTGCTGTTCTAGTATTGCTTTCATCCTGATAAATTAGATCTGCAAATACAAACATAAGGCAGAATTTATTAAAGAATATCTTAGATTGGTATCTATGTACTAGGAAGATCTATCAGAGCAAGAAAACCTGAACATCGAAGTTCAATATGTAATTTATTATGGCTGTGATTATATTCTGGTGTAAGTCAGTAAGTGCCTGAACTCCCTCAGTATCCAAGGCTGTCTGGATTCTGTAAGTCTTTTAGAATTTTCCAACTGTGAAAATGTGTCATCATTTGGCGTAATTGTGACTTTTTAGGTTCAATATTTAATCACCCAAAATAGTCAGAAAGTAGAAAAATAGCAGACGGAAGAGGTGACCCTTACTAGTAATAATGTAATACATGTTTTAATCTAAGGTGCTGCTAATACAAGGCCTTAAATATTGGGTGAAACAGATTAGGAGTTGATTGAGTGGGGAAAACTAGGAATATAACAGTATATAGTATCCACCCCAAAAAAAAAGTATATAATACGACTGTAGTAGTACCATACGGCCATAGTGATTTATGTGGATATTGGTTGAAATGGCGAGAGAGGATGGGCAGGTAGTGAAGGCAAAATCTACAGGGGTTTGCCTAATAAGGTTATAGTGAGTTAAAATTTGAAAACAGATGCGAAGAATGTAAATCTGTTATCATATACTGTAACTAAAATATGCAGATCTATTTATCTCTACTCACTGTAACTAAAATATGCAGATCTATTTATGATTTTCCAGAGGCCTGCCGCCTGCCAAACCTCTGTATATGCATAAAAACCTTCCAGGCAAATGGTGTCAGAAGGCAAACAAGTTGACCATCTTTTGAAATTAGGGTCAACAAATATTTCTTTATTTCCGTTATCATTCTTTTTTGTGGAACCCCCTGTAGAAAACACGAAAAGAATTACAAACTGCACATTTTGGCATACAGTAGAAACATGTTCATTTTACTAATAGAATCGGAATTTACTAGAGAAATATGGCAAAGAATTAATCTGTCGAAGATTTTTGGGGAAGTATCTATTCATAGTCTTCTGTGATTGTGCAGACCAAGATTATCCCTGCCAAGTATATAATGAAGACAGATGATGATGCTTTTGTGAGAATTGATGAAGTACTTTCTAGCCTCAAGGAGAAGACAGCTAATGGTCTCCTGTACGGTCTCATATCATTTGAGTCGTCCCCTCACAGGGACAAAGACAGCAAGTGGTTTGTCAGCAATGAGGTATTGATCTCCTTCGAAATTCTTTAGTTTAATTGTAGACATTTTGATGCATCACCTTGATGACTATCCCTTTTGCAGGAATGGCCAAAAGAACAATATCCACCATGGGCTCATGGTCCAGGTTACGTAATCTCGCGTGACATTGCAAAATTCATTGTACAAGGTCATCAAGGAAGAGATCTGAAGGTAAATGATTATCATTGCATTAAGGGTCAAAAGATCTTCCGAATTCAAGAACAGAAAGTAAAGTAAAACCAATTGGGCAGAAAAAGAAGAATAATGTAACTTACCTGGCCTTTGGCTTTAGTTGTCCTGTCTATTGTTCTGTTTTTACTTTCTAGAGAGAAGTGTTTTGACCTCATAAGTCATAAGGAGACGTCAAAATTTCCAAATTGGTTCTTAACTTCTGTTTGCGATATCCGGGTTTTGTCATTCCAATCCGTTTATGCAATGTGCCCAAACTTGCCTCTGTAAACTACATTTTGCGATTTGGGGCTCGTAGAAGTCTTATATACCTACAAAATTTTTGAGATTCAAAGTGATACAGAATGCTTTGTGGCTCGCCATTGGGTCAAACATTTATAATTTACATTGGCGATGAGTCTCATATGACAAAACAGATTATATTTTTTAGAACTGTTATTCTGATTTTGGCACTGCTTTTCTACCTTACACAATATTGCTGGCACAAATAGCTTTTTCTATTTTCTTTCCCTACACATACTACATTCCTCTCCTGCCCTCTCTCTCGTACCTATGATGCTCACTTTACACTCTATACACAGTACAGTCGCGTACTCTGGATTGTTCACTTTAGAATACATGTCCATGTTGCCATACTCAGAGGAAAGCATTGAAAGATTAAGTTATTTAGTTCAGGACACTCCTGCTTCTCAACAAGAGACCCTCTATTGTAGTATTATGAACGTCACATGCAAGCATAATTTGGTTTCTTTAAACATTGCCGCCATACTACATTTACAGGTTATCTTACCTCTTTTGCAGCTTTTCAAATTAGAGGATGTTGCTATGGGTATTTGGGTTGAGCAATATAAGAACAACGGGAGGAAAGTAAAATACTTTACTGATGACCGTTTTCACAATGTTGGGTGTGATAACGATTACATCCTTGCTCATTATCAAAATCCAAGGAAGGTGTTATGCTTATGGGAGAAGCTGCAGAAAGAACATCAGGCTACATGCTGTGAATAAGTCATGAAACAAGAATTCATTTCCCTTCATCATGGGAGTTTTGTACCAAGACACGACAGAGAGGAGGAATGCTACTATGCTAGAGTGGAGGGATGCTAGCATATTGTTAGCTGTAGCATCCTTAATTTAGAAAACATTACTACAGTCAGTGGGGTGGAAACTGTAGACGAGAAGTGAAATGTGGTAGGATGGAAGAGAAAAGGCTAGGTATATTTTTGGACGAAGTTCAATCGTTCAATTAAAAGAACATGATAATACGCTACTCTTTGTTTACAGATTAGTTTCATCAATGTATAATAGTTGATTCATTTTCTTGCATTGTGGTTCAAATCAAGTTTCTTTTTCACTTGCAGCTCGTTATAGACATACAAGTGATGGAGAAGAATAGAGAAGAAGTTAAATCCGCTTTTGTTCCGAAAGTTATTCATGGAGAGGAAGATTTCTCTCTGTTCTTGATTTTGATCTGCTCTTGATTGTAGGGGATGGGAAGGATCTCAAAAACAAAAGATTTTCCCCTCCCTTCATCTTCTAAAGCCCAAATGTTGAGTGTTATTGATGATGTATTGCTACAATGCTATTAGGACTCCTTATGGAGTGCATTCATGCTTTTTGGCATTGTTGTGTTATTAGGAGTTAGGACTATTGTGTGATTACTTTGAACACGACTAGACGAGGGGTTCTACATTGGAATACGAATCTTACATGTTTGATATAGTAGAGTTAACTTATTTTTGAGATACCGAGTGTGTTATTCGTTGACAATTTGACATTATAGAGGCAGGCACATATATGTCCAAGTTCAAACATGCTCGGCTATTTCTTTGTTAAAAGTTACTTACGCTCAAAGAATTCTTTTACCCCGTCAAGAAAAGTACTCTTCTATGAACATGCAATCTTAAAACTAAATTGGTTTACTCAAATGTAGTAGCCTCGCTGCTCACATGTTGGCTCATTCTCAACAAGTCAACAGTATGATATTTGTGCTTTTAACTCGTGTCAGGTCTGCAAGTTCCGAGTACCATTTATAATTTTGTATTATAAAGGACATGTAATCATGTACAACTTTTTTATGATGCAACAATAAAATAGTATTCTTCCTGGTTTTGTTTTAAGTATATATTGATCGTAATCTAAAATATATAATAAAATAACTTATAAAATTATCGTTAAATATTATATTATGAGTTATTAATGAAAAAAGTATAATATGGAGAAATGTATAAAACTATAGTATATTATCATGACAAAGGATACAATAGTAGATCAAAACTTGGATAAGACGGTCTTATGATAAGATGAGCTCAACTTTTAAGATGGTAACTTAAAAATCCACCATAAAAACCTTACATGCTCACCTCGTCCTATCATAAGACCGTCTTACCCAAATATTACTCAAAGAAGTAATAATCACAATATAATGTAAAAGAACCATTATAATACAAGAGAAATAACATTTTAGTAATCCCCTACTTTTAAACATAATCCTATTAAACATTTAATCTCCTTCTCATTTAACTCCCCTTTACCGAAAAAATAAATAACATTTTAGCAATTCTACTTTTAAACATAGTCCTATTAAACATTTAATCTCCTTCTCATTTAACTCCCTTTAACTAAAAAAAGTCACCTAAAGACCCCTACAATTATTATCATGACCTAATCACGATACTCGTTTTGCTTCCGCTAGGATAATCCCCTACATCATCATATCCAACTAGTACCACACAACCCCATATCACCGAGATCAAAAACTAGTTTCTATAATTATAAGCACTAACTAATCACGATAATTGCTTGTTTCCACTAGAGTAATCCTCTACATCATCATATTCAACTAGAACCATACTATCCCTTATCACCGTAATCAAACACTAGTTACTATAATTATAAAGAGTAACAATAACTAATCACGATAATTATTTCGCTTCCACTCAAGTAATCCCCTACCTAGCTGATCATATTTGTGTCAACTCAATTGGCACCACACTAACACTACCCCCATCCCCATATTGTCTTTTGGGCAAGTCCAAAACTTACGTTAGCCCACACCTCATCAGTCCTTACTCTTCCGCCGCAAAATATTCCACACTTTATCATCATCTTCATAATAAATAAACTAAAATTATAAACACCCACCATTTTATTAAAAGTAACCAAAACCCACATTTCTCCACCCCAAAAAAAAAAGGAAAAAGAAAAAAGGTAAAAATGGCGATGGCAAGCATAACGAGGAGGAAATCAATCCCACTACTAATCTCCCAGTCAGTCCGCCACGCCCCCTCCCTCTCCCGCCACTTCTCCGCCGTCGGATCGGACGACAATGACGTGGTCGTTGTCGGGGGTGGGCCCGGGGGGTACGTGGCAGCCATCAAGGCCGCCCAGCTCGGACTCAAGACCACTTGCATCGAGAAGCGTGGGACCCTCGGTGGCACTTGCCTTAATGTCGGATGTATCCCCTCCAAGGTGGGGCCCCCCCTTCCTTTTTAATTTTCCTTTTTATGTTTTGGGTATTTGATGTGTGATGTAAGCAGATCTGTTTGACTTGTGGCGGGGTTAAGAAATGGTCAACTGGGGTTATTTCTTTACGAGACCGTCTAATTTTATGTCGAAATTAGACGGGTTTGGAGTGGTCTCTGTCTGTCTGGCTTAAAGTGGTCACTTTTTATCGATAGTTAAAATTAGGCCCTTTTTCAAGAAAGTTTTGTGTGAGACCGTCTAACTTTTAAATTAAAAGTTAGACGGTTCTAAAGTAGGCATTGATTGTTTGGCTTGAAGTGGTCACTTTTATAAGGAGTTTGCGGCCGAAAAACGGAAAGTTTTGTATGAGACCGTCTAATTTTAGTTCTAGTTTTTTGTTAGAATAGACGGGTTTTAAAGTGGTCGTTGATTGTTTGGCTTAAAGGGGTCACTTTTATACGGTGCTAATAAAAAGTGACCACTTTTACCCAAATTGTGATCGCTTCTAATTAGTTGGATAAATAGACAAGTGACGGTCTTGTATGGGACGGTCTAATTTTAATTGATAATCAGATGGTCTTGAAGTGGTTACTGTTGTGGTGAATTTCTGCTGTGTTAATAAAAAAGTGACCATTTTAACCCAAATTGTGACCACGTGTAAATTTAAGTGAAAAATAGACTGTCTATTTTGATGATTTGGGGTCAAACAAACTTGTTAATTTAGGAAAGATTGAGAGTTTTATGTGCCTAGCTGAAATGCCTTTTGCTTTTAGTGGTGGTTGTTTGTTGTTGGATAAATGGTGAAAATTCACGAATGATAATAATGGTAGGAATTTAGGGAAGACTGAGATTTATGTGCCTAGTTGAGACAATTTTTTTTTATAATGGTGGTTGTTTGTAGTTGGACAATTGAGGATTGTCAAAAATTTGTGAAAATGGTAGGAATTTAGGGAAGGTTTGTGAATTTCGTGTGCATAGGTGGACGGAATATGTGTGTTTTGTATGCATTCTGTCATTTTCAACACTCGTTACAGGTTATTTTAACTTTGGTTACAACGAGGTTGAAGTATGGCAAATATTTGGATGCTTTTTTGTGTGTTAGAATGCGACTTTTTAATGGAGATAATCTTATGGGTGAGGCCGTGAGGATGGAATTTGATTGGTGACATAGGAAAATGACTCCAAAGGAGGATGTTAAGAGCTTTTGTGGCACCTGTAACTATGGTCGATTTTCGGGGATGTTTGTTTACTTCGTAAATGTTTGGGGTATGTAATCAAGAATGAGGTTAATAAGGGATAGGGCTAGCACTTGATTCATATCATATGTTTAGTTTATTTTAAATATGAGATCATGTAACTTTTTGTCCATTCTTGTTGTTTCGACTGGTGAAAGTTGAAAAAAGTAAAAGGAAGAATAGGAAAAAGAATATAATTTAAGAGAGTTTGGAACTAGAAATCCAACTACAAAAAAGGGCATGGGGTTCTTATCTTTTTAGGTACCTTGGGGTATGAAGTTCCTTTGTTAAGAAGTCAAACCCAAAAAAGGAGTGGAATTATACGAATCCATACTCTTACATATGGTCTAAACAAACATGCCCTTAGCACTGTTCATTTGTGTAACTGGGATTGGTGAATGATGCTGTTTGTTACCCTTGTTTTTTTTTTGATATAATTGTATTTTATGTAGATGTCATGTGTGTAAGTTGTGTAATTTAGTATGTTCATTTGACATATGAATTATGAAGTACTCCACCTCTTAAGCTTGCTTCATGTTTTGTGAGAGTAAAGTTTTGGTAAATTTACAAAGAGTAATCTCAGGGTGGGGGAAGAGAATGGCTGGGTGGTAACTGGTAACTAGACTATAGGAGTAATAGCACTATAGCAGGGAACAAGATGAGGAAAGTGATTTGGAGGACTCTATACATTTTGGGAAGTTCTGGAAAAACAGAGTTGCAACTAGCGACTTGTGAGTTGGGTTAGCTGATTGCCGATACATTTCCATAGCTTATATACCGAAAGATATTACATCTTGTTTGACGTAGAGCATAACAGCAATTGGTTTTGAGCCTGATCATTTGAAAGGGGATAATGGGTAGGCAGTAGGCTTGTTGTTTTGTTTACACTTAACAGATTATAGCTTTACTCTTATTGATGAGCTTTTCGGGTGTTATACTGTTTTCTGCCCTCTTTAACCCCTTTTTAGTAATTCTTTTATGATTTGTAGGTCTGAATGGTAGTTAAACTAAAGGAATAAATTATAGCCCCTTAATAAAATAGCTTTGTATGAATGTCTTTTACAAGCGCCATGGCATTTGAGCAAATATCTTTAGCGTGCTAGGGAGCCACAAATACGTGGGTGCCACTATCTTTAATGATGTGCCTTTTTCCTTTACTGCCAACAATGAATTTTAAGGATGTTAATGAGGCGGGGCGGTAGTAGATCTAGGGTCACCCTTACTGTACCCATGCCCGCCTACGTATTTTACCCACACCACCAGCTCCACCACCCGCGACGACTAGAAATTTTATACCCATGCCCAACCCGTAGTATAAAATTTAAACTGCACCCGCCCCACCACCTGTGGGTATCCACCACCCGCCCGAAGCTGCCCCACCCTCCCACTCGTTTCGACTGATCACAATTCACACTTCAAATATCAATATACCATGGATTTTGTAAAGGGCATATATATATGTAAAATTTGAAATCCATAACAAGAGCTAAAGGAGACAATGTCAGTCATGAAAAGATACTCTTTGCAATAGGGTGGGTGGCTGTACCGAACCCGCTCTCACCCACCTCAATGATATTATTATACATCAGTGAAGATGCTATTGCAATTGATGTGTAATTGTGGACTCTGTTGACATGACATGACTATGACTTTATGAAGTTCTTTGTTTGGATGATAATAATATACGGTAACGAAGAGAACTTGCTAGAGGAGGGGGGACATAAGGGGCATCCTTTACTTGTAAGTGATGAGAATTAAACCTATTACGGTACAAAGTTGCTTGAGATGAATGTGCCTCTATGCTTACAACCATTTGCTTCTTCTTATTTTTTGATTGTTAAATGTTCAATGCAGCTTTGTTCAGTTTTAACAAAGGCATGCAGCCCTGTCATTTATTTTAACCAAGGCAATGCGATGTTACTAAGGTTTACCTTAGGGCGCTTCGTTGTAATTGATGGCTTTTTGCGGTTTTTAAAAAGAATGTACATGTTTGTATCTTAACCTTAGAAATCCATGATGGCAACACTGCAGTGAAAAGGAAATCTGGAGAAATATGTTTGCAGTGCACGAGGATCCCTGGTGAAGTATACCATGATAGTTTAGTTTAAGAAAGTCCATTGTTTATGTTGATATATCGTGCTGTAAATGTGTCTTATGTAGTTCTATGCTTTTACTAGTCATTTTGTGCACCTCTCTTCGCCAAGACAAGCACCTTCCCCTTTCCTTTTTGCCTTGAGGCTCCGAGAACCCTACGCCACGGTGAGCCTCAGGCTTTTTGAAAACCGTTTTTGCTAAAATATGCTATGAGCTTCTCCTACAAAGAAATAATCTTTTCAGTTGTGTGTGCATTTTCTGAAATTGATGTTTAGCTTTTGTCTCTTGAAATATTTTGCTTATCTTGAAATAGTATTTTCCCTATTACTCATCGGACTGATGCCTTTTTTTTCCCGCTCCTCAGGCCCTTCTTCATTCTTCCCACATGTATCATGAAGCGAAGCATGCTTTTGCTAACCATGGTGTGAAGGTCTCTTCAGTTGAGGTTGATCTACCTGCTATGCTGGGACAGAAAGATAAAGCTGTGGCTAATTTGACAAAGGGTATCGAGGGTTTGTTCAAGAAGAACAAAGTAAACTATGTTAAGGGCTATGGAAAATTAGTGTCTCCTTCAGAAGTCTCTGTGGACACTATTGAAGGCGGGAACACTGTTGTGAAAGGCAAACATATAATCGTTGCTACTGGGTCTGATGTCAAGTCTCTACCTGGAATTACAATTGATGAGAAGAGAATTGTATCATCCACTGGAGCTCTGGCTTTAACAGAAATCCCCAAGAGACTTGTGGTGATTGGCGCTGGCTATATTGGCCTTGAGATGGGATCTGTGTGGGGTAGGCTGGGTTCGGAAGTAACTGTTGTCGAATTTGCTTCAGATATTGTTCCTACTATGGATGGTGAAGTGCGGAAGCAATTTCAACGTTCCCTTGAGAAGCAGGGAATGAAGTTCAAGCTGAAGACCAAGGTGCTTGGCGTAGACTTATCAGGGGATGTAGTGAAGCTGACACTTGAGCCTGCAGCTGGTGGTGAGCAGACCATTCTGGAAGCAGATGTTGTTCTTGTTTCTGCTGGCAGAGTGCCATTCACAGCTGGGCTTGGGCTGGATGAGCTTGGTGTGGAAATGGACAAGGTTGGGCGGATCCTGGTCAATGAACGGTTTGGCACAAATGTATCTGGAGTGTATGCAATTGGAGATGTGATCCCAGGGCCCATGTTGGCCCACAAGGCAGAGGAGGATGGAGTTGCCTGTGTGGAGTTCATTGCAGGAAAGGAAGGACATGTGGACTATGACATGGTTCCTGGTGTTGTGTACACCCACCCTGAGGTAGCTTCTGTTGGAAAGACTGAGGAGCAAGTGAAGGCCCTTGGTGTTGAATACAGGGTGGGAAAATTCCCATTCATGGCAAACAGCAGAGCCAAAGCAATTGATAATGCTGAAGGGCTCGTTAAGATCTTGGCCGAGAAGGAGTCTGACAAGATTTTGGGAGTTCACATTATGTCCCCTAATGCTGGTGAGCTTATCCATGAAGCTGTTCTGGCTATGCAGTATGGGGCATCAAGCGAGGATATCGCACGCACTTGCCACGCTCACCCAACCATGAGTGAGGCCTTAAAAGAAGCTGCTATGGCCACTTATGACAAACCCATCCACATATAGAATGCAAATCCCTTCTGTTATGACTGTCGCTGATTTCTGATTTTCGACATTTTTTGTTGCCGTTTTGGCATAAACAATACCTTCTAAGGCGAAGTACATTGAGTGTTTGGTTAGATCAGTCCTTATTCTCATTTCTGAATCCTGAGCGGTTTCTTTTTTGATTGGCATACTCATTGCTCAATAAGCTTGGGGAGATTTGAGTCATGAGAAAAAAGGCGGTTAAACAAGTTTAAATATACGCCAAAGTGCACATTGTCTAATTTGGTCCCTTTTTCCTTTTTTTTTTTTGGCGTTACCTCTTTCTACTTTTCTGGATGCAACTTAAACAGGCAAGGCAATGTTTCCAGGATTCCGCGGGATCTGATCGTAAAAGATGAATCAAGGATCAACCTTATATTTTATACTTTGGAAATATGAGATTGGGAAAAAGAAAAATATAAGGAAGAACATAACTGATAACTTATGTGATAAGTTCCTAAAATGAACTCGACAAAGACGTAATTTTTAAAATTATCTAACTCTGTGTTTCAAACCTCAAATTTTTATTTTAGTTTCGTCTGACCCCCAAAAAAAGTAAGCCTAGGAAGGGCGTTGGACTATGAGGGTGGTATACTACGGAGTAGATGCTTAGTGATGACGATTATGATTGGTTGTTGATGGTGACTCATCAACGTGGTGATGATCTAGAGGTATGACATGTAGAATTAAAATATTGAAAAATTATCAATAAATAATTCTAATTATTAAGAAGTTTTTATCATTACATATGAGTAGAGAAACAATGTGTTATCATGTTTGTTGTTGTTATTAGTGTAATAACTTTTCATTATCAATTCTTGTAGAGTTGTAGTTCCTTTTTTTTTTTACTATATATAGACATGATTAATTACATGAGCCCACGAGACACATACTGTACTTATTAGGACACAATCAGACGCCATGTAACAATTTCCTTATACTCGGCCTTTTAATATATAGACATAGATATACAAATAGATATTAATCTACTAATTATTACCATAGCTGACCCTTCCACAAGAACTCTTTTTCTAGTGGATGGATAACTCTCCCAAACCACTCATTTCCCCACATGTAGTTTTTCACGAAGTCACATTTTGACTGCTAATAACTCACATAGTAAATTTGAAATTACAGATTATTCCTAGATGCATAATTGCAAATACTTTGATTCAAATATATTTTTTATTATTATTTTTTCGATTATATATCTTGAATTATTGATAATAAAAGTTTGCATTCAAATAGTGTCCAAAAGTAAATGTGGGGAATTGAGTGAGTTGGAGGTAGAACTTAGGTTTACTTTACATGCTACACACCACACATATCTTACCATATGCAAAATAGCGAAATATATAAATAAATTCATTTTAGATGGTAAAACGAAAAACAGCACAAAAATAAACCAGAATATACCACTGAACTTCTGAATACACATCTTTTAGATGCAAAATACTGAATCTTGACTTCTCTATTTTCTGCGTGTCAGTGCATCTACAAGCTACAATAGATATCCACCAAAGGAGCAACTCTACTCTCCTGTTAGATTCTAGACAGCTCTCAAGTATTTACTCTTCGTTTTTCTTATACTTTCTTCCCTTCTTTTTCGTGGAGTAAGAGTACTAACGGGACTTAATGTTAAATATGAGCCAGGCTAGCACCCTATACGTACAACTTTCCGGAACATAATATGCCATAACTTAGATCTCAGACATTAACATGTACATGAATTTGGCAAGCTGGTGATGTACATCTATCTACAATGGCTCTTCACCCGAGTTTCGCCTATCCCTTTAGCAGCATTACTGAACAGCCATGCCTCTGGGCACGAGTAAGGAATCCACCAGAACTGCTTTCGTGGTAGTTGAACTTTGATCCAGAGCATCCAACCTACCGAGAAGGGATCTCTTTAATCACAGGATGAAGTGAGAAATGGAGTTGCAAAACAAGCAGCTCTATTAACTCAGGTCGAATCCAGCCTCTGAATTTATGGCATAGAGCAATTTCTTCTCCAATTGCTCCTTGCTACATCATGAAAATGTAAATATTAAACACAACCACTTCGGAAAAAACAAATTGCAACGTGCTACAAAGTTCATGAATGACTCCACATGCAGCAAAAACTAACGGCCATGTTCTGACCCGGAACACAACAGCAGAAATTGACAACAGAAGACCCACGACATTCCATCAGAAGTCTTTATCTTGCATTTTTGTCTAACTCATACATGGACATGATCTACGGAAATAATATTGTTCGTCCAGCAAAAGACAGTCTCATAAAGATTATAACTTTACAAAGTAGTATACTGCCGCCTTTAACCCCAAAAAAGTAAAAAATACTCCCTCCATTCTATCTGTAAGACATTCAAGTCGTACAGTAGTACAGGGATTAAGAAAAGTTTCCAGGACCCGAAATCACAACAAAAAACTTTCAAACTGGTAGTCCCTGTACCCCTTGGGATCATAAAAGCATGTTTTTAATTCATTTTTCCTCTCCTGGTTCTCTCTCTCATATTTTTTTTTCTCATATCCTCAATACTTCTCTCTGTATACCAATCCCTTGGAACTTAGGAATCCATCTAAAACACCTTATAAACAGAAACAAAGGGCAAAAACTAAAGCATCTTATGTGTAAAGATGGAGGGAGCAGGTTACAGTTCGGCCCAGAGCTATGTCAAAATTACTGCCCTCCCCCCAACCCCACATTCAAAAGGCTAAGCCAATATTAAATGAATATACAGAGTATTGATGCACAAATTTTCTGGATAAAAACAGACCTTCTATATGGTGGAAGTTTCAGAAGATTCATACAAGTTGCTGATGTTGGCAAGCGATCAAGAGCTTCCTCTGAAGCATTACCAGCAGCTCTACACAAGTAATTGAGCGAATTTACAACCAAAATCACATAACTTCTACCAAATACACCTAATTAGGTAACCAATACCTCTGTATGCAAAACTGAGGCTCTAGAGATTTAAATCCAAGAAGTGGTCCACGAGAGCATCCGGTCACAAATCTGTGAAGGAGGAAAGGAAACATAAGTTGGAGCATCCTTTTATAAGTTCTTTAAAAGGTGGCAGTTAATAATGGCAAAAACAACTTATTAACCAGCTACGACTTCAAATGCACATCACAGGCACAAAGTTAATGATCTTTTGAGTGCTTAGACTCTCAAGGTTATTATCGAAGCAGATATTCAGCTCCAATATTAGGTAATGATTTAGACAAGCTTTACATGCACAAATTATCAATCTTCAAGTACAAACTACTAACCACTAAAGCATCCTGATCCTTACAAAGTACAAAGTACTATATCAATTAACAACAATCAAGCATCTTAATCGGATGTGATTTACTTACTTGAGAAATCTCCTCTGGTCTTCTTGAGAAAATTTCTTGAGTACTTCCCAGAACATCTCAATAACATAGTGTTCCTGCCAATATAAACGATTAATTATATAATCCAAATGCAAAAGCTTTTAACTCATGGAAAGGAATGCAGAAAGGTTAGCAGATGTGACAAACAAGTCTAGGTCATTCTAGGCTAATGCAGTATGATTTTTAAGAAAAAAAATACTATGAGAGTCAGTCCAATCCTCCAATGGAGTTTGCTCTTGTTTCTGCTCTTCTATGCTCCTTCTTTAAAAGAACCATCAATATGCAGGCTAGAAACGTGGGCCTTTCCTTTCAAATGACAGCCCCTGTTCGACCCCAAGAAATTTATCTGACAACAGCTATACACGCTGGTTATAGTTTGGGTCGAGTCTCCTTGAGTTAGTCTGGTATGAGTGTATGACAACTCCATTTCTCAACTAACAACAGAACAAAAAAACTGAAGACAGTGCCCAGAAAATGTACCAAAGGAAAGTTATACAATAGAAAAGGAAGAGAACTTGCAGACATACTTGGCTTTTTAGTAATCTTATTTTACGAGTCATTATCCCTGAACTGCTAAGCCTTAGACTGGGAGGAAGACTAAGAAAGATAACTTACTGCATGATATCCGCCTGAGTATTGCGCATGAGTACGTAGATCAGCGATATCCAATCCTTCGAGCGAACCTGATATGAGAATCTAGAGGACGAGAAAGAGGGAGGGGGAAGAAAAAGGAAAGAGTCACCAACAAGAACCCAGTGTATATGATAATAAGCGAGAGTTAACGCAGAGCACAGATTGCTGAAATTTTAGAAGCAGACCATAAAACTCAAGCAAACACATAGAGCTAGGAACAAAACATCCCACGAAAACAGAATGTGTCTGTGTAGATATACCCCCATCCTCTACAGAAAACTAAAAAAGAAATACCTTATATTCCAGAAACTTGGGAAAATTATGTAATTATCTCCCCCACTAGTGGCAACAAAGTTCTTATTCATTACCAAAGAAAAATGAAAACCTCCCTGGCTCCCTGTATCTGTCTCAAATTTTACCCGACACATATCCATTTTGCAACCCAACCCCCTAACACGAGTACGCTATGCATATATACTATCATAGGCAATGTACAGATGAACCAGCAACCACTGGTGAGGAGCAGGTTTTTCTATCTCTAGTGATGAGTCAATCAAAACTAGCATGAACCCCCTCCCTAGTTTTTTGTGAAAGCCATTTATGCAAACACTACCCAACAATGCTTCTATCTCTATCAGACAAAACATATGAAATAATTAGCAGCATACATGAAATTTTGAACATAATTATATTTTTGGAACCTCCGTAATGACGAAGGCAAGAAAAAAAATAAGATGTAAAAAAACAAGGAACAACAAAATGAAAGAGGCACTATTTTTGAAAAAGATTGTAAACCTGAAGTTCATGTTCATTGAACATATCAATCCATTCATTCCGTATAAGTTGCTGAAATCCTCGCCGGAAGTGAAGACTTTGTTGACGTATCTGAGAGAACGAGTACTTCTTTAGTATGGACACCTTCTTTTCAAAGTACATGCCAAAAGGTAAAACCTTGCACAAAGAAACTGGAGAGGTATTACCTGATAATTTAAACGGTAGTTAGCCACCAGATGGATAAAAAGAATCACATTTTCATTCGTAACACGGACGTTTTTCCCCCCAGGAATCAATTCTTCTTCTGTTTGCTCCCCATATTCATTATTTACAATGACGAAGTATAATTCCAGGCCTGAAATGTCGCCTTGATAGTGCTGCAAAGAAACCAAGAATAAAGCCAATAGTAAATACCAACTTATTTCATTAAAGATAGCACATTCCTTTTTGGCTATAACAAAGGCCAATTTTATACAGGTCAATGAGAAGCCATTGCAGCAGGACATTGTCCTTGTCGGGAGGGACAGATTGAAAATCCATCACATTGCTGCAACATGGAGACTACCATGAATGACTATGTTACTCAGACTTCTCGAGGAATTTCCAACATGACTCGAGAATCAGCGGATCGGACACTTAGAATATAAGAAACATGTAACTACAGTTTTTTAAATCATGACTGTCGATTCGAGTGTCGTGACGGGTGTGTCTCGTGTCCGATACAGGAATTCTTTGGAAAACAGAGTGTCAGAGTAACAAAGATGAATGAATCGAACAGAAACAGAGACACGCATGAAAAGATTGACATTCAGATGCATACCTTCAAAAAGAGAAGGTGTCGATATAGTTCTGGATCTAGTGAAGGCAAGTCATTCAAAAAGTTATGCCTGAAAAGAACGACAATCACATTCAAATAAGATATGGTAATAGACTAACAGATAAGCTACAATCTTTAATTGTACAAGCAAGAATAATGCTATAAACAGAAAGGTACTTGTCCATGCATATTCAACTCGTCCTCCTACTCTTGTCGGTGGGACATAGAGAGAAACAACACCCACCCAATTTTGTGATATTGAGGTTTCTAATTAACTACCTCATGTCCACTACGTAATCCATAATGTAAGTTGCAATACTTAGTTTTCCTAAATAATGATGTGCTTGCTTTCCTAAAGCTGAATATAAAAGACTGAGAAAGAACAGCACGAACGAAATAATAAGAAAGTTGTCGGGGTCACGTAGTTTTCTTTTCTTTTGGCATATTTGAGGGCTAAAGCTGCTGGGCCTTCAAAGGCAACCCAATCGCTGTGGTGCTATTTATCTGTAATTTGGATCTAGGTGGACTCCTTGTCATCAGATGCTGTTCTGCTGCTTCTACTAATGTTTTTTGTATGTCTATACAAATAAGACTAAGACTATATGCAGGTTGATTCATGAATATGCATATAATTGGATGTTCACATATAAATTAGATCCTTGTGGAATACCGAAGAAGTAGAAAATTGATCGTCAAGAACTCAAAGCAAGCTTTTGGTAATAGCTACTACATATAACAGTCTGTAAATCGTTGCGTAATGACACCTGTTCAATTATTCAACCAAAAGAGGAGGTTTTCTCCATTCTGCGGCTTAAACGGGGAGGAGGGGGAAGTGGGAGCCAAAGGTGCGAGATTTGTGAACTAACGGGCATATCAACAAAATTCTAAGAGGAAGACATCCATTGCTGAGGAAGGAAAATGACTTCAGTGGCTCTTTATCTGCCTGATACTATTGTGCAGCAGTTCCCAAAATATAATAGAAATCAGGCTATGATTGGAAGTGTTGATATATGACCTTTTAACTTTGACTAGGACTTCGTGGCTCTTTGGTCATAGAAGGAGTTTAAGAGGAGATCAGGCAGACAGTTCTTGGTGAGGGCAGGATTCAGATCCAAATATTCACTTTGCCGGAAACCAGCTATTGTGTGGAAAAGTGGATGTTGTTCTAAAAGGGATTTCCTTTTTATTTTATTATTTCTCACAAAAAAAAAAAGAACAAAAAAGTCAAAAGTATGAAGAAAGCCCTCTTGTAAGACCGTCGTCGCAATCACGAATCGAATTAAAAACATGCTGTTTTCAGTTTTCGGATATGATCAATCTGGGCACTAGTCATAAATCATTCCTCATTCAATGACAAGACTCAACCCGTTGTTCTTAAAAGGCTCCTTCAACATTGTTCACATCATATAGATTTTATTGTGTCAGCTCCCATTGCAGATTGGGGATGACCTGGTTGAAGATGCTAGAAGCAGTAACAGAAGAGATCGTGTCCATGGGACAATGCTTTGAGAAGCTCAGTGTAAGTTTACCAGTAATTCTCGACAAGGGGTGCTCCAGAGATCATCCAGTTTCTCCAACCCTTGCTAGAATATTAAGATTAGTGTCCTTCGACAACAATATCAAAATGTGTCAAAAAGAAAAGCTGGATGGGTTATCCAGGTTGGTGCTGTCTAGCATTGGGGTCTTTGCAGTAGTTGTAGTATCACCTATTCTGCATTATCATCTAGATAATTTCAGAAAACCCCCTACTATCCTTGAAGCACTTGGGAAAGATCTCATTTTAAAGCTTGATATGCTAAGAGTGGATCCTGAAGATTAAGGATAATAAGAATATGGTCGCCCTTTAAACTCCTCTTCCTGCCTAATTTGTTCCCTAAGCTGGTAATCAATTTGCTGTTTCCTTTCAAAATACGGTAGTTGAGAAAGCACTTCAATAGTGAAGGGAGCGGCTTATCCTCTGGACGCCTCTGGAAGCCGATTCATGGTAATCTATCCCTGTCTCATATCCAGACCTAAGTAGCTGCATTTAAAGACTATGAAAGCAGAGAGGGCTATGAGCAATTTCTTCTTTTAGAGACAACAGTAGAAACCAAATCGTGCGGTCGTCAGGTAAGAGAGCTTTAAACAATCTAGGATTGGTACTGTCTTGGGAGTATGTTGTCTAAGAACTAAGAATCTAGGTCAAAGTAAGTGGCTTCACCAAAACTTATGAAAATTAGAAGCTCAGATCATGCAAGCCCAAAGATTTCTCTCTCTCTCAGATATCCAGCCCTCTTTCTTCTGGTACACATTACAGCCTTTTTCCTTTCTTTTATGGTGATTCTTATTATAATCATGGTGGTAGGGTTCAACTTCACATTTGAAACAGAAGATGAGATTATTTTGGAGTGTTGCCTAGGTGATTCTTCCCTACATGACGTCTACCTAGGCTATTTTGTACTTTTTACTACTCATAATGCAATTGCTTTTCTACTCTATAGATCAAATGGATTTCTTAGAACATTCCTTGATGGGACATCTCGATAGCAGGGCGCTTAATCAGATTTCTTCACCTTATTTCAAATTTTCAAAGATCAGTAGGAGGGTATACAAATGTTTCGGTCTGCACTTCGATACAAGCTCTCAGTTTTCAGTCTGCTGCCATTGTACCTCTTACTTTCATTTGGAAGGTCCCTCTCAAGGTTCAAGTTTTGGCTAAGACTTGTGCCCTGTATAATAGTTAAATCAGACAAAGAGGCTCCATAAACAATTTACCATTTAAAATTTTATATCCAGACAAAGAAGCCCTCTAATTTATTGAACCTGACCATGCTCTAGAACGGGATGGCCAGTGACCACTTCTTTCTACATAACCTTTCTATTTACAATCTGAATAAGGGCTGTGTTCTTATGAGGGCATTGGTCTGCCCCCCTGCCCTGATAATGATGTCTTATATGAAGTTAATTGATTTGTAGAGCAAGAAAGCTGAAGTTTGTTTGTTTGGATAAAGAAGCCGAAATGCAATTTTGACAAATCGATTTTCCTGAAGTGCTGGGCTAAGACAACATTGTTTCTTCTGCTATTCGGGCATTAACTAACATAGACTTCGACAGAGACTCTAACTAATAAAAAAAGAAGATGCAATGCTCTACCTGTCTCATCAACAAAATCATTTTTCTATTCAACAAAAGAGTTAAAATAAGAGGAACAAACCTAACTACAGGTTGCATAATAATTTATCAAATGATGCGGCATCAGTTGCATGTCAAGCTGTTATATCTATTTAACATAACCTATGATGCTCGGACTCTTTAATTTTTCTCAAGTACCCGTGTCGGATACTTTTGACACGGATATGGTTGTGGACACGTTATACTCCATTTTAGTCTAAAAACATGCATTTTTTCGAAAAAATAGCCGTCTAATAAAAAGAGAAGATGCAATGCTCTACCTGTCTCATCAACAAAATCATTTTTCTATTCAACAAAAGAGTTAAAATAAGAGGAACAAACCTAACTACAGGTTGCATAATAATTTATCAAATGATGCGGCATCAGTTGCACGTCAAGCTGTTATATCTATGTAACATAATTACATAACAGTGGACAAGAAAATTAGCAGTAAGACCATTAGTTAGGGATTTACTTTTCTTTCAGCTTGCTCAAGAAGAACGTCGCAAATGGTATGTCCACAAGAATTCCTTCAAACATTGCCTGTCCAGAATATAACAGCATATCAGCAAATAATGCATTAGGCAAATCAACAACCACAACCTAATACACTAAAGCACCAGAACTATGTCGATGATAAAAAGGAAGCCAATATGGCAGAAACAATAACAGTAGTAGTAAGATGTATAACATATTGGACTACAAAAACAGTCTAAGAGCTGATCCTACTACATAAGAAAACAATTTAATCAACTTGTCACCACACAGCAGAACTTGAATATACTAATTTCACCACTACCGAACAACTACACTAACGGCATCGGCAGTCAATAGCGAAAAGTAACATATCAACTAACAATTATTGCCTTTTGTTTTAATAGAATTAACCTATGAAGCACGGATACTCTACTTTGCCTAATGTATGTGTGTCGGTCACTAAAGCTTTCAGTCTAAGACAATTGTAGGGCATTAGCAGCTCTAAAAATTGAATTATATTAAGTCCATTTTTGCTCGTTCCAAAAATATTTTTTCGGGGACGGAGGGAGTATATTATATCAAGTTGTACACACTAGAAAAAAGTAAAATACCATCTACCCCAAGTTCATCCGTTCCATTCTACCATACGAGATAAACTAATTTATAGCTATAGTCTTCGTTCAACAAGACAGCCTTTCTGCAGGGACAACTTATAATGATAAAAAATTAGTCATTTTACCTTTGCCAGAATTGTTCCCAGGAAGTGGAAATACTGAAGATGCTGCTCATGGACTAATCCTGATCCAGGGTTTGGGTAAAGGAGATGATCAGCTGTTTCCTGGATTCATCAAAGCCAAAGTAATCAGTCTTAGAATATGCATAGTACATTCAATTTATAGAAAACTCACAAAAACCATGAACAATAAATAATAAAATTGGTGCGTTGCTAGTATAATCAGACAATCTGGAAGAGTTCTCAAACTAATAACCCTCTCTTCACTGCAGGTTAACTAGGTCTAAAAAGATATTGATATCTTAGGAGCATGTTCTTTATATGTCGAAACACTTCATCCAGCATGAGAAAATATCCCTCAAGCACCTCAAGCATAATGGAAGCCACTCTGGTGCAGGTTTTGACATTAACTTGGAGGTAATACAGTTTAAGATGGGAAAGAATCTAATTTTTCCCACTTGTTAGACATCTTTTGGAAAAATGTTGCAATCAAACCAGCGCAATAAGCTACATATAGACGGGTCACGGGTGAAATCAATATAATGAAGCAGCATTCCTCTGTCATGGTTGGAGTCTAACTCCCAGGAATTGACATCCGATTCCTCAGGCAATATGCTGTGTTGGAATCCCAAACCCCCATATCCTAAGCAACAGCCCTAGCTGACAGCTTAATTTCTAATTTGGCACTCATGGAGATGGGACAATTTGTAGATTCAAAGCTCCCAACCGGAGCATCCAGTGGAGCAAGGGGATTTGTATCCAAAGAGAAGCATCAGTCATGACAGGCACGTCTTCAAAGCCCTTCAAGTGTTTAAGTGAAATGCTCAGCAACTTTCTAATCCATAACAAAAAATTAACATGGCGAACAGATTAACACTCCCAACACTTTCAAGTTCCAAAGTATGTCTCGACTCATGATTTGAGAATCAAACAACTTTATCAAACATCTGGTAACAGAAACACATGAAGCATCAAAAGAGACCAAATTTTAATTCTTCTCTTTTTCTGTGCTTTTGGCAATAACTCACTCAAAAACTTATAGTTCCAAAAAGAGTTTTAACTTATAACTTGGTAACCGAAACAGACTAATAACAGGAACACATAATTTTCATAAAGAACCAAATAATGACTCAATTTAGTTTCTTGCTGCTGAACCGATCGGCAATTCGCCCCCCCCCCCCCCCCCCCCCCCCAAAAAAAAAAAAAAGCCAACTCACCTCGACCGCCCACCCCTGAATCCGAAATCACCACCCTCAACCCAAGCCCACACCTGAAACCCCCCACCCCTGTAAACACCATCTCATACCTGAAAACACCACATCCACCCTGGACACGGCCCTAAGTGGCTAAGGGTATTATTGGAAGGTTTGGGAATTTTTGGGCGACTATAGTAATATCTAACGAGATACTTAAAAACACCCTTATTTTGAGCCAAATTGAAGAACCAAACATCACTACATCAGCATGTATCACCGTTGTTATTAAATATCAAACTAAAAGAATAAACCAAAGTAAGAACCTATTCCAACGGTTCGGTGCCAGACCATATATGCACCAAAAAAAAAAAATGGGCAACTCATTAATCAACTATACATTCAATTAAAATGTTATCGGTCATATCCGACAGGCCCCTTTTTCATTCAAAATTTATTGGAAGTTTGGAACAACAAAATTGACCTCAAATCCCAATCCAACAATGAAGCATCTCTAGCACTTCCAGGCAACAATCTACAGCCGCACTAAAACTTGAGCAAACTATATCAGCTGTGTTCTAATTTTTCCTCTTTTTTTTTGGTTGCCTGACAGATGATCAAGATTTATGGCTCAAAAATTGAACTTATGTACTACACTGCATAGGGGAAGGGGGGCCTTCTTATAGTTCATAGATTCTTTCATGAAATACTTTTGTCTTGCTCCAATAGCAAAAATCTCAAAAGCAAACATCACTATGTAAACTTCAAATTTTTTTATACAGAAAGGTAAATACTCAAGAATGCAAGGAGTTCTGAACCGTGTAACAATGAGAACTTTAAAATGAAAAAAAAAAATCATCAAGAAATGACAACCTTAAACAATCCATACTGTACATCGAAAGCAGATCGAGTGATGTTCTCCATAAAATCTTTAAAAATCCCACCACCATCAATACCAGCTTCCTCAACCCCAAGTTCATTGATGAATGTAACACGAATCTGAAAAACAAGAGAGAAGGAAATCAAACATCATAAAAGTTTCTACAAAGACGGGTAAAATCTGATGAAACACCAAGCTGAACAAAAGCACCACAGGCCCACCCCTAAGAGAGGAGAAATGGAGCATCTGAGGCAAAATCAGTTCAACAATACATGATCAACAGTTTACAGTCTACAGTTTATAACAGGAGATGCATGCAAAAAAATTACCGATTGTTTAAGGTCTTCGTCTGACAAAGTGCTCAACTGATTAAATGCATCCTCCAATATGTGATCCCGTCGAATTTTAAGCCGATTTCTAGTGAACACAGGATGAGTATTATCTCTTTGTCTTGCTGCAGCCAGCTGTGACTAGTGAAACGAATACACAGACAGTAAGAAACCCAAAAAGAGAGAAAAAAAAAGATATTCTGCAAAGTATCTCATATAAGACTTAATTCACCCACAGAGGAACAGATCCAAACACGAGATGAAGAATTACGATAAATTTCAGATAAAAAGAGAATACAAGTAGACATAGGACAATAAATATATAAAATAAACCTGATGTAACTAATTAAGATTATGAAAACCCACATTCCTCATAATTGACACTAGATTTCAAATTTTCTATCTCCCTAATACATTTGTTCTTTTTTGTATGCAGTTTTGAAACTGGACTCTCTAACTAGCCACATATTATAGTAGGCGAGAGGGTTTCCATCAGAAGACACCTCCATATTTGTATTATGACTAGCCACATATCTTTCCCCACCTTAGTTTTGAAAGGTGTGAGGCAGTCGAGGCCATGGGGTTCCCAAGAGACGAGGCGCAAGGCGGAGACGAGGGCATCAAGCATGCGGGCAAGGTTCTTTTGTAAATATGCCGTAAATTCATATTACATCATAGTTTGTGTTGAAAGGCATTAATTTGGCATGAAAAATGCTAAATAAAAGCATATATAATTCCAAACAAGTCTCAAGTAATCCACAAAACAACATCTAACAGAAGATATCTAATGAGCACCTATATAGAAAAATTTATTTCAAACAAACAGATTTCGGAGAAAGTCAAAGACAACACACAGTATGAAGTCATACAAAATTACCAAATATAGAACCATCCTTCTAAATTTTAAAACAAAGGAGAGCAATGGTAAGTTGGTAACAATACACAAAATGGAAACAGAGAGCGAGAGAAGGTCAAGCCATAGAAACGCAGAATAGAGATAAATAATAGAAGAAAACTAGTAACAAGAACAGAGAGGAAAGATGGAGACAGAGAGCGAGAGAAGATCAAGCCATGGAAACGCATAACAGAGGGATGAATAACAGAAGAAAACTAGTAACAAGAGCAGAGAGAGGAGAGACTGAGAAAAGCTGAAGGAATCTGATTAAAGAACTTTCTACTGTACAAAGCAATAGCTCTATAGGTGACATGCAATGCCTTTCCTGGTATGTGTAATGGCGTGTCACGTGTGGCTTTCACAACCGCCCAAAATAAATTAGATGACCACCTGCAATGGACATTATGACACGACAGCAGGGCTTAGTGTAAAAAAGCACGAAGCACATCTCAGCGTGAGGCGCACTGAGGCGATTAAGGACTGAGGTACAGGGTGTCCATGAGTCACAACTGCGGCACCACTCATACACTATGCAAATTGATGATTTTTCCTTCTTTTACTTAAAAATAGCCTATCATCGTCAGCTCTTTCTACTGTTTTTGATTTTTACATGTCAGCCCTTGTTTTAAAAAGCTGACGAAGGAGGTATTTTTGCATAAATTATTGTTAAAAACATAAATTATATTTTCGAAAAAAGAAGTGTGCCTCCTTTCCATGAAAGGCACAACTCAGTTTCTTGGACCCTCATTGCCTCGATGCACCTCACACCTTTTAAAACTAAGCCCAAGAAAGGCTCTACGTAGCTCATCATGTGTCAGCAAGCTAACACCAACAACTTACTAGCTACTACAAATGCAACAGTCTAAATATGGATGAAGCTCATCATGCGCCAGCAAGCTAACACCCACCATTCACTAGGTACGACAAATGCAACAGTCTAAATCCCAAACTCCCTTAAGGATTGCGAAAGTTGACCAAGCGGTGAAAGGAATACAACAGTTAATTATCATAGAGGTCAATAAATGAGAAGATCTCAGATAGTCCCTTACTGCAAAAATTTTAACCCTGCTTGTGAATGGCACCAGGAATGGAGCCTGCTTGATTATTTCATATGCCCTAGTGCCTTCCTGCATAGCCTGATGAAAGTAAACGATACAGAAGTAAGTGCTGGGAAACAAAATAGTCTCTACTGCTTCAGAAACAAAAGGCAGATACCTGAGAAATAAAGTACTCATTTACACCATCTGCATGGAAGTCACTTGGGGGTGCAAATTGCCTTCTGTTGTTCCAATCTTGCAACTGTCATTTACAACAATGTGACTATCAGAAAATTAATTTACTTTATTTGGTCTAGCATTAAAATGTCCCCTATAAGTGTTCCTTGTTTACTCTAGGATGAGAAATTGGAAGAGAGTACTGAATAACTTGGAGAACCACAGTTAATAAAGAGAGGCAGTCTAAATTAATACCAAATGACTTGATTTCTTTTTTTGGATAAGAAAAAATCGATTTCGCACACAAGGACAAGTAATCTTACTAAGAAAGACAATTACAAAGATGCTCTATTTCTTTGCCATAGGGAAATTGGCATATTCTTAACCGCTCCAAAGCTTTCGACCAAAAAGGAGCAAGATATACAACCCACCCCCACACACATACTCCAAAGAATGACTATTTGCCCAAATAATTATGAAGTGTCCAAATACACCAAAATGTTGCCAACACTGCAGATTTCCAGAGTGAATTCCCTTCTTTACTCCAACACAAACCCACAAATCTCATATGAAGAAAATCCATCAAAGACGCTGGGGCAGCCCACTCCTCCTACCCAATCCACGGCAGAAGGAGTATGCCGCATCATAATGGAGATACGAGTGAGTAATAGACTCACTGTGCCTCCTTTACCTAGCACATACATCTGCACTAAGGGCCAGATCTTCGACGTTGTACATTATCATTAGAATTGATCCTTCACAGAAGGAGTCCAAGTGTCCAACAAACGCAAACGCTTTTTAAAGAGCTTTAGCCTTCCAGATGTCATTCACAATCAAAGCAAAAATGAGAAGTTGTTGGCCTTTTTAAAGAAGACATAAAAGACTTACAAGTCAAGATACCTCTAAAATCAGCCTTCCGAAATCTAGTATCCTCGTGATCCGTCAACTGCGCATTCTCCAAGATATCAAATTAAGCACTAAGTTCACCCAACTCTCACTTAAGAGGTGCTTCCCGAATGAAGATCACATAAATTCTTATCAAACAGCAGAGACAGGGGAATTATGTAGAGTATATAGTCTAAAACATCAGACTTTCACACATCTTCCCAGAATTTAACTCTCCCTCCATCTCATACCTTATAGAAGTAACCAAAAGAAAGGCCGTGAGACTTGAATGATGAACTTCCAAGGAGAAGCATGTGTGCTGGAAGCCCCAAAAAGAGAACCCCACCAATTACTCTGGATACCATAAGGAAGTAGTCTCTACTTTTTTCGGTTTGATTAGGGATCTCCCTCAAAAGGAAAACGCCAAACCATTTCCCGTAATCCCGTACAAGGCTATATATTTATGCACCATAAGACCAAACCAAACCACCTTCGACTTTGGCCTACAAGCCACACCCCAACAGACAAGATGATTCCTCTAATCGTAGCCCGTACGTGACCATGGGAAATCCTACATGAATCATGATCTTCTCTAGCCGTTTTGCTATCCAACTGGAAGTTAGAATAAAGCCAAGTAATATAACAGCAAAGAGGAAAGGCAAGTCTTAATCAGAGTTACCCTGCCATAAACTCCTTTCTAGCCATTAAGTCGCTTAGCCACCCTAGGACCACCGGATCACATAAAGTAAGAAGTATTGGGATTACCGCCAAAAGGAAGGCTCAAATATGTAAGTGGCCAACGTTTAATTTGGCAACCCACCATGCTAGCCAACTGTTTTAACAGTTGCTCATCAATATCAATACCAGACAAACCACATTTACCCAAATCTATCTTCATGCCATAACTAAGTTCAGAAAATCGTAAAATAATAAAGGCATCGTGAAAGAAACTCCGCTAAGCTACAAGAAATAAGACAGAATCAGTGTATTATCAGTAATTGAAGATGGGTACTATGAACATGCTCTCTACCTACTCTAATACCCTGGATAACTCCAACACCTGCTGCCCTATCCAACATTCTTTTAAGAACATCAACTGCTAGAGTAAACAAGAAAAGCATCAAAGGATCCTCTTGTTTCAGACCTACAGACAATGTAACTCCTGATATAATAAACCATTCCCTGGGAGCTCCATTAACCGGGATGGAGTACTATGCATTGATCACACAACCTCTGATCCACTGTACCACATGACTTGGTTTTTCATTTCATAGTAAGATTTTCCTCTTGTGGGGGCAAAAGTACCAATGGATATATTAGAACTCTCATTTCCATCAACAAAACCATTGCTTAATTTGGTTTTAACATGCAAAGAAAAGACAATGTGATGCACCAATTAGAAAATTGATGGATGGAGTAATGTAGATGTGGTGAGGGGAGAGTGAGAGGGAGACCTAAGGCGATGTGGTTACAAGTTATTAGAAATAATATGAGGCAAATGAGTTTATGACTTTCGAGAGGGTGCCTAATCACTTTTATTTCATATCTGTGAGTCTAACTATGGATAAGGTGCCTAATCACTTTTATTTTAAAGATTTTTGGTTAGATTATTGCACATTTGTTTTAAATTTTTTTTTTTTTTTTTTTACTTTTGTAGATATGCTTTTTTAAAAACCTTGACAATTCCTAATGACGATTCATGTTAGCAGGAAGAAAACATTGTCCACTCTACATCTGCTCCAATAATTCATGCCTTGTAAGAGAAGCATACATAATTATTTCCATTCTAGAAAAAATTTACACATTTGAGAATTGAGCACATGCGTATTCAGCCTCTTGCTCTTCATTTGAAGGCTCTGGTTACCTGACTCTTCAGCATTTTTACTTGTTAATCCTTCTACAACTGTACAGGAACACATTCCACCATAAGGTGATGAATGATGAGGTTGAAATTCCCAAAGCGAAAGCAGGAGTGTCACACATTTAAGCAGTAGCAAAAGTAACTATTAATCCAACTATGGCATGAGTTGTCTGTGCCTCTATAGTGTAACAGACGACGTGGGTACGCTTGCTACAAGCCAAAGGTCTTCATAACTTAAATCATATTCGAAGGGAGTACAAAAATGCGACCTTTCTGAAGTTTAAAAATCACTCCATGCTCAGCAGATATACAGAAGCTGTGTACCAACGAGGTATCCAGCAACAACATGTATGGAAAAAGATAAAATTGAATGAAATATTCAGCAATCATAGACGGATTAAAAGCAGACGAAACTGATGTCCAGCTTTTAGGGGACTTTTATATATCCTTTTGTGACAAATTTGTGAAAACCCACTGTGGTTTTGGCTTCACCTTGGGGTCATGATGCTCCCATAGAGATATATGCAATAGATCCGCAGATAACTACTCAAACAAATTAACAGCTCCTTTGTATAAGAAAAATGGGGGAAAAGGGAAGAGGAGGAGAGAGAGAAAAACAAAACTTGGATAAAGAGGGAGGGCGGAGGGGAAAAATTCATGGAGGAGATAGGTACTTGACAAACAAAGAAGAGAGATTTCATCCAGATATGTCCAGTTTCGGAGGAAATGCCCTTCCCTTCCCCACCTCCACTCATTAGCTATCCAACAAGAGAATTGTTGCTCCTACCATCTCCCTCCCCTTCCCTTCCCTCCATTGCGCTCCAACCAAGGAAAATTCCGAGCAACGTGTAAAGTAGACTGATATAGATATAGACTCAACTACTATATATACAGATAGGTTCCTGTCAGATTACCCGTGCAAATCACATGCTACATTGTACCAACTGAGTTCTCTTCCACTAGCCAATAGAAGTGGTGTCATCTGGAAAACAAATCCCTATTGATAAATTTAAACATTTGAAGATTTTAAACGCACCATATAGTTGATGCAACCATGATGGAAATTTTATAATCATGGCCCACAACTCACAAGGCCTACCTGAGTGAGGAGCTCCGCCGTTACTACGCTAACTTTACGCTGCAGAATGTCGGAAGGCTGCTTCTTACAAGGCACCCTCTCTGCACTAGGTTTAACCGAATTCGAAGGAGTCACAGGATTCACCCATAGCAATTGCCACAATGCCTGTACAATTAAGACAATAAATCAGAGGTGAGCCAATTTAGGATGTCAATGCTCAGAACTTAAGAGTATTCTTACCAATTCTTTAGTAAAAATACATTTTATTTTTCCGTTTTCGTGCACTGAAGGCCTCTAGCAGTAATAATTGAAGTATCACATTATACATCAAACCATCAGTTTACATGCTAAGGATGTAAAAGTCAATCTTATCTCGAAGGAAAGACATTACAGAGGCCTCCATAGAAAATACAAAAGCAACACACAAAAAAGAGCTTTAATAAATGTGTTGCTCGAGACCATAAAGTCACATATACAGCTAACAGTATATTACACTAAAAATTAACGATATAAAGGAGCATTCCCAGATAAAAGGACAACCGCTACCTCTCGTAGAATAACAATCAAGCCTCTGATATCCTTCAATGCTAATGGTTTCTCCTGCTCATAGAACTCTTCATTATCAACAATCGTAAGCATGTGCCTGCCCACAAGCAAGAAAAATTAAATCCTCTTGATAGTAAGAATATGACTGAACAATATCAACTAATTATTTGCAGAACCAGACGTAGCTCGAGAAAAGTAAAAATATTTTAAAAATGCTAACCAGGGAAAGCCAATCCTAGAAAAGACTGAGAAGTGCACACGGAAATATATTCTCACAGCCGTGATTTAGGAATATTGTTAAACAGTGCAACCATTACTATGCACATAAAGGTTCCTTGTTTAAATGGGGTGGGGGAGAACTGAGTAATCAATTTGCAAGTCAATGTCCAATTAATTTTGACATTAGTGCAAAGTGTCCCAGATGGATGATCTCCTGAGATATTCTTTCTAGTTCTCAAAAGTTCACTGCTGTTTCAAAACTACTGGATCTGTAAGACAATATTTTTCTGAATAAAGGCAAGCATTGTTAGCATCTTTATATGGAAACAAGGAGACCTCACAACTATATCAAAGAATAATGAATGTAGGGTACACATCAGGTCAATGATAGTGTTACCATGAAATGAAGCAAGTGAAGCATACATTAATTTGCTGACCTTTTTTTGGTTTTAGGGGGGGGAAACATAAATATCAGCAATTAAACATCATTATCATTGGTACAATTAGATGAACAACAGCAAGAGGGCACAATTAAGGAACACACACAGAAGAACAAAGACCAGACAAAGGGAAACTTAGACAGACAATAAGCAACAACCAAAAGACCATCCGAGAACATAAACCACGCCCATCAAAATGACTTTGAACCTGGACTACCTTAAAAAAAAAAAAAAAAAGTAATCCACGGACTATTACATATTATGCCTCTACACTAATAAAATCACCAAAACCAGATATTCTTCTCAAATTCAGTAAGACGTACAGAGAAAAGAGAATAGGCCAATAATGGACGGGCGGCCTCACACCTATAAAGGCATAGACGTCATTTGCAGCCGACCCTCAAACAACCCATACACAAGGACACAAACAGTCAAACAGACTAGCAGACCAACAAGACGAAATGAATTTATAAGATAAAGATACTTTAAACAGGGGGAAAATAAGCATATGGAAAATGACTAGATTGACCCCCCCCCCCCCCCCCCCCAAAAAAAAAAAAAAGACACACAGTATGTACAACAATCTCGTAGAAGAGAGAAAAATAAACAGAGAAAGTGGACAACAGCAGTGAAAGAGCAAGAGTGAGTAACTCCAGCAACAATAAAAGGATGAACCGCACAAGTCAGCTAGCAAAATAATAAGAAATTTACCTATAAATGGGACAGAAAACAGCTAGAGGTAACAGCCAACCAGGAACACCTTCTAGAAGGTAGCTGGATCGCTCTGTCAGCATTGACCAGTTATGAGTCTCATGGCACCGCTTCATAAAATTCCAGAGAATAGGAACAAGTGAAGTTCTGTATGCTAGGGTAGTCATCATGCGTTCAAGAGGCAAAGTGTTGAATGCAACATGGAGGAAGCCACAGGCTGCTCCTATCGCTATCACTTCTCTTTCAGCGGGACTATCATTATAGGTAGTGGATGGAGAAATTCCTCCAAACAGAACATTCGTCTGTTCAAGCAAGGTAAAATAAAACTTTCCATTTACTGAAAACAAAATTGAACAGCAAAAGAAAAGAAAGTTGAGATGGGTGGTATAAGTATACCAATTGAAGAAGGAACTTTGAGTCTATTGCATTGGATATTTGGGATTCCAACGCCTCACTTAAACCAATTCCATAGTGATCTTCCACATGAGCCATCTCCTCGTCCTCCGTTGCAGAATCTGAATTGAATTGCAGTTACATGTCACTCCATTAATCATTAAGAGTTGCAATACATATGGATAGTGCAACTAAAAAGTGATTTTTGCATTTTAGAAATTAACAAATTCTTAGGAAAGTGAAGGATAGGGGAGACGAAGGAAAAAAACTGAAAAATTTAATAGAAATTTAACTTTCGTAAAGTCTGAGAAACCATACTCTCTTTAGTTTGGCTATTGGAAACCTTTAGAGGAGGGAGCATCTCAAGTAAAATAGTTGCCACTGCAGCTAAATCAACAGCCTGAAATATAATAAAGAGAAAGGTGACTACGTTAACCAGTGTGATTGTTGTGTGGTTTCTAGAATTCCATTAATTATATTCTATGACTTACTTCCAAAAAGTTTAAAACCGACTGGTATTAAGTAGCAATGTATTAGTCCACATTGAATACTTCTACCGAAACAAGAATACATTGCAAAAACACTGAATCGTGCTCCAGCTACAGATAGATGCAACTACAAAAGCATCTAATTTCGCCAATGCCCCCTAAAGAGACTCCTGACCTATGTTACTCAGACTCGATTTTAGTGTCGGACACGACTTTAGTGTCCTAGGATCTGACACTCTTTTTTCAAAATCTAGGGACACTAGGACATGGTTTTTTAGACACGAATAGGACACGA
>CAAKMY010069036.1:0-17261 GCA_901111285.1 Corrigiola litoralis
ACCTACAGGCGAAGCAGTTCATTGTCAAGTGTCTGGCTCCGGTATCAGCGAGACCAGCCGCAGTGGACCTCTTGCAGGATCCTTTTCTAGCATCAACTGGTGACTCTGTCAAAGCTACTATCAGTCATGAACCAAATAGCCGAGGTTGTGATCAGAGACATCTGTCCGCCGTACATCATCAAACACCATCAGCAAGTTGCCAAGACAATCAAAACCGAAAGCAGAATAAGGAGAGGGATGGGAAGCATGACAGTGCCACAGGAGGAAACAGGAAAGGTTCTAATTACCTGTCGAAGCTGCTACCTCACTGTGGGAACCGGCAACATCTAGTAGTTTGATTTTATTAACTTAAACTATAGAACTTTGTTTTGCAGTAATACTTTATCAGCAGCAGAAAATAAAACTATAGTTAATTTGTAATTCTTGCAGTGTCGATTTAGTAGATGAATTTCATTTTTTTACGTAATACTAATTTTTTTTGCTGGAACAGATATTGGTAAGTTTTTATAGCCCTTTAGATTTTTAGATCAAGTGCTTGTTGATTCATATTTTATTTATTTCTTCTTGTACCGTACCATCGGCAATTCTGTGAGGATTTGACTCCATCTACTTACCTAGAGTAGTAGTTTGCTTGGATTCACTTAAACTAAGGAACTTTGTCGTGAGGGCTTTGTTTCAATAGCGTATTCAAGATTTGAGCATGTGGGTAGCAAGTGTATTATTTTTGCTATGGTTGTCAATCTTTTCTGCCATTTTCTACCCTTTGATTTCAACCTTTTTCTACCAAATTTTTATAAATTTTGGGTGGCATATGCTACCCCTCACTACTAGTTGAATCCACCTCTGCTTGGCTCCATATACTTGGTTCTTTTTTGGTGGAAGAAACTGGATAAAGACATAAAGTTCATATATATATTTGTTCATTATGTAAATATGTACCATCCTTTTGTTGTGCTGATTATGGTTTATCTTCTGACCAGTACTTCCAATGCCTGTTAGGTTTTAGTAGTTCTGCGTTTTCAATTTTATTGTCTTCCTAATGTTGCAAAGTGAACAATCGCATTCTATATCAAATTTGTAACTTGTAAGTAGAACTTTTGGGTGGCACAGTTCAGGGTAGGATTAGGAAGAAGCTGAGCAATACTGTACGTGTCTTGATTGAGCTAGTGTATTGAAATGAACTATTAACAGTTTGGGAATATGAGGCATTAGAAAGTGCTATTGATCATCATGGTTTGCTGCAACATGCAACTTAGTTCAGTGATAGGGGCGGCCATTCCTTGCTTCACTGTGGAAGAAAATTGGCCTAGGTAATCTTATATGGCACTGCTTTGATTGTCAAGGTCTCTTGTCTTTCTTGTTTAATTTTTTGTTTATACCATATTGTCTACCACCGCGCTTCCGTACAACAATGTTCACCTAGGCTATGACTTGTGAGTTTGGTTTAGTTGATAGTGAATATTCTGATGCTTCTAAAAACAAACAGCTTTCATACTTGGACCGTATAAGGATACCCAGATGGTCTTTACTAATAGCAAGTCAAAAGTCGGGTTAGCGGGACCACAAACGTTTTCGTGGAATTTCAAACTACTTATTTCGGTCTTTTGTATGCTTATACACCTTCTTAATGTTAAAAAAAACTATCTTACTTGGATCGATCAAGGATACCCACATGTCTCTACTTATAGCACGTGAAAAGTCGGGTTTCGCGAGAATATTTTTATTGGAATTTGAAAGTGCTCATTTGGGTCTTTTTTATACTTATATACCTTTCTAATGATAAAAAAATGAACTTTGTACTTGCACCGTATAAGGATATCCATCAGGTTTCTACTTATAGCGTGTATAAAGTCTGGTGTCGAAAAACCATGACCTTTTTCGTGGAATTTAAAAGTGCTCTTTTGGGTCTTTTTAATGCTTACATACCTTCATAATGATTAAACAAGCAACTTTTCTACTTGTACTATTTATGGATATCTATACTATCTCTACTTATAGCGCGTAAAAAGTCGGGTTTCGCGAGCCCACGAGCTATATCGTAGAATTTAAAATGCTCATTTTGTTAAATATACCTTCATAATGATAATACAAGGAACGTTTGCACTTGCACCATCCATGGATACCCATCCAGTCTCTACGAATAGTGTGTCAAAAGTCTGGTTTCACAAGACCATGAGATTTTTCGTGGAACTCGTGGCCATTCATTTAGGACTCTTTTTTTTATACTTATATACCTTCATAACGACAAAAACAAAAAACTTTCATACTTGGACCGTAGAGGGATACCTATCAGGTCTATACTAATAGCACCTCAAAAGCCGGGTTTGTGAGACCACAAGCTCTTTCGTGGAATTTGAAAAATACTCATTTGGCCTTTTTATGCATATAAGCCTTTATTATAAGTTTAAAAAGCAACTTTCGTGCTTGGATTAACTAGAGTTACCCATCATATATCTCTACTTATAGTGCGTGAAAAGTCGGGTTCGTGAAATTTAAAACTTCTCATCAGTGTCTTAAATGCTTATATATGACTTCATAATGAATAAACAAGCAACTTTCATACTTGGAACATCCAGGGACACCCATCCGGTCTTTTTACAGCTCGTGGAATTTCAAAATGCTTTGTTGGGTCTATTTTATACTTAAACGCCTTCATAATAATTAAACAAGCAACTTTCATATTGGTACCATCCAAGATACTTACTCGCTCTCTACTTATAACGAGTCAAAAGTCGCATTTTTCGATCCCACGAGCTTTTCCATGAAATTTCAAACTCCTTATTTCGGTTTTTAAGCTATTACACCTTCATCATCATAAAAGAAGATACTTTCAAACTTGGATCGTCCATGGGCACCCAACCTGCCTCTACCTATAGCACGTGAAAGGTTATGTTTTACAAGAATGTGAGCTTTTTCGTGGAATTTAACGCATCATATAATTATTAAACAAAAAACTTTTGTACTTGGACCATCGAGGAATACCTTTCCGATCGATACTTATAACTTTGTCAAAAGCCGGGTTTTGACAACCATGAGAATTTTCGCGGAATTCCAAACAATTCATTTTGGTCTTTTTAAGCTTATATACCTTCACAAGTATAAATCAAGCAATTTTCGCATTTGGATAGTATAGGAATATCTGTATGGTCTCTACTTAAACGAGTCAAAAAGTCGAGTTTCGCTAAATCAAGAATTTGTTCGTGGAATTTCAAACATCTCTTGCATATCTTTTTTATCCTTATATACTTTCCATCGTTGATAAAATAACACTATAAAGACCATTTTAAGCCCATCTAATTTGAACGTAAAATTAGACGGTCTCATCTATGTATATGTTTTTTTTTTTTTGAAACGTGAGAATTCGCAGCCGCTATCTTTAGTGCGCTCGGATGGGTCTAACCCATCTCATGGTAATAGCATGCAAACCACGCACACCAAATAAGGTAGTCATTCAACATGTTTTTTTGTTTTCATAAATTTAGCATGCTTTAGTGACACACATACACACCTGGCAGCAAAGATAAGAAGGCGAGCACACCAGTTGATTCCCACACAAGCATAAAGTCACACCTCACTCATCAACTAATATAAACACAACACCCACATTTTAATTAAATCCCAACAAAGATTTGCACATATTTCTTGATCTAACCTTAGTTTTGCAGGATTTAAGTGTCAACAACAAGGTCAAATCTAGGGCTTTCCTTTTCACTTCACTTAACTTTCCAACCATGAATCAAGAATAGTATGCTCCTTTACTTTATTTCACTGTTATAGTTGTAGTGTAATTAATATCCATTTTCCAAAAAGCCGGTTTTTTTGTTTACCCTTTGTGTAGTTATGGCCTTTTATTATGATGTTTATGTGATCAAGTTGATATTTTGTATTTTAAGTGTCTATGGTACTGTGAGGGAAATGATGATCAAATGATTAGTCTTTAGTGAAGTTATGGCCTAATTTATGTTTTTTCTGATCAAGTTGTATTTTTGTGTTGTTGGTATTTTAGGAAATTTAATGTGTCTATGTTATTGTAATGGAAATGATGATCAAAATTATTAGTCTTTAATGAGATGGTTTCTTGCTTACCCTTTGTGAAGTTATGGCTTTTTTATGTTTTTGTGATCAAGTTGTATTTTTTTTATTGTTGGTATTTTAGGAAGTTTTATGTGTATTTGGTATTGTAATGGAAATGGAAATGATGATCAAATGATTAGTCTTCAGTGAGATGGTTTCGGCTTTCGGGTAGTTGTTTCTAGGGTTTCTAGCTTGCCCTTTGTGAAGTTATGGCCTTTTTATGTTTTTGTGATTAAGTTGTATTTTTGTGTTTTTGCTATTTTGGGAAGTTTTTATGGGTATTTGGTATTGTAATGGAATGATGATAATGAAAAATAGTCTTTAGTGAGATGGCATCGGCTTTTGGGTATTCGTTGCCGATTGGATAGACGGTGGTAATGATATGTGGGTGATAATGTGAGATATCGAAGGTTGATGATGAAAAACACATGATTGTCAGTGGAGATGATGCATTTGCTTTAATTACATTCCATGGCGAGATTGCGTTTCTTTGCGGATTGTGGATTGTGCACAATGTTTTTGTTTTTGTGTATACTTACCAACTGAGTGGTTGGTGGTAATGATATTTGAGTTATTATGTGAGAGATTGAAAGTTGATGATGAAAAATACATGATTGTCAGTGGAGGAGATGCATGACTTTTATACAGCCCATGTCAAGATTGCGTTGCATTGTTGATTGCGACTTTCTTGTTTTTAGTATCTTGTACTAATTGGATGATTAGAGGCTAGTCCAGTGGATTTGATTCGTAAAGTGGTAGGTTATACGGGATGTTCTGTTGGGGTGATTTTATGTGTCACACACATGTTTGATTGAGTTTAAGGTCAGTTATTGACAAGCAATGGTTTTGAGTTGTTTTCTAAGCCGACAATGTATGTTGTGCAGTGATTACCTCTTTAAGCTTTTGCTTATTGGAGACTCTGGTGTTGGGAAATCATGCTTGTTGCTAAGATTTGCGGTAAAACCAACTTACTTATCTTTGCAGCTTTTTCTGTTTGTTTCCTTATGTTGGAAGGTTCCTTTTCTTCTTCTTCTTGTCTTTCATGATTGCTTTTGAAATTGATTACCCCCAATAGCTTGAAGTGCTAATGCTTGTCATGTTCAGGATGATTCATATGTCGAAAGCTACATTAGCACGATTGGGGTTGATTTTGTGAGTATGTTCTCTTATTATTGTGGTCTGTCAACTCTTTGTCTGGAGTGTTTATATCAGTTCTCTGAGTTATTTAAATTTCTTTTTCCTGTAGAAAATTCGTACGGTTGATCAGGATGGGAAAACCATTAAGCTTCAAATTGTAAGTCCTTGTCAACTTCATAAACAGCAGACTTTTGTAGTTGCATTCTGACTTATATGCTTGAGAACAACATCTGGTGTCTCTCTTGCTAATACAGTGGGATACTGCTGGTCAAGAGCGTTTCAGGACTATTACTAGTAGTTACTATCGTGGTGCTCATGGAATTATTGTAAGTTGCATCCCTCCCAGTTTGTCTTTTTGCTAATAGGTTGCATTTTCTGTTTTGTATACGCCGTTTACTTACTGGTGTGCTAATAAGTAGTCAGAACTGCGGTGCTCATGAAATTACAGTGTATTGATCATTTGGTATGCTTCTGTTTCTTAGATTGTATATGATGTAACTGATCAACAAAGCTTTGACAACGTCAAGCAATGGCTTAATGAAATTGACCGATATGCAAGTGACAGTGTTGTCAAAATTTTGGTCGGAAACAAATGTGATCTGACTGCCAACAAAGTTGTTTCTTCTGAGACTGCGAAGGTACACCTAGTCTGTCCTTGCTGTTTGAGTTTCTTACTATCCAATCCTTTTAAGGAAACATGTTTCTGATTCTTGAATGTGCTTTCTGCCAGATTAGCTTCGTCGTGTACTCTTGTTTTTTCTGAATGTCGCTATCTAAAAGCTTTTGAGAAGAATAAAGGGTTTCTCTTTCCACTTTGTGATTGATTATAATCTAGGTCTGTTGATATGAGAGCTGCAACTATTACTTAAGTTTACGGAAGCTCTCTTCCCATAGTAGAAAGTACTTCAGTGAAAAAATATGATGAAAATGGCCCATACATCTTCGCAATTGTCTTCTGGTCTTGCTCCCGGGGTTGTGTGTGTGTGTGTGTGGGGGGGGGGGGGTAAGAGGTCTGCATTGGCGTATTACCGGTTTACTGCTTTGCAGAAGAAGTCTTATGTAAGTGTTCTGTGTTCCCTGTTTATTTTTTCGGGCGGATTTATGTACACGGGGAAATGGCTTGTGTTGTCCTTGAAGTCAAAATGGTAATAATATTTGGTACTAACATCTCTTTTGTACCTAAAAGTCTTCTATATTAAGTTTTTGGATATGGAACAGTTGGAAATATGGAAAGGTTATATAGATATGGTTTCCTCTCGAACAAGGACCCTTGTAATTCTAATCCCTATTGGTATTTTTTCGCTTAAAAGATAATTTTTTTTTCCAACGTGAGTTTTCTTGTCCCTCACAATGTCTTGTCGGCATCTTACATGTTGTGTTATAACTTTCACAGGCTTTTGCTGATGAGATTGGTATACCATTCTTGGAAACAAGTGCTAAGAATTCTACAAATGTAGAGCAAGCATTTATGACGATGTCAGCCGAGATCAAGAAAAGGTTAGATTCACCTCCTTTATATCTAAGATCAAGCAAGAAACCATCTGCTACGTCACAATTGTCTGAAATGCGCTTTCTTGTGAATAAGTTTATATGATATCTCAATTCTTTGATCAAAGACGATGAGAACAGGAAATAGGGTTTCATATCGTATCTATTGTTGAATCTAGCAGAAGATATGTTTGAGTCCTGCAGAATAATTGAACTAAATATGATCTGTAGCGGAAACCATCTTGTATATGGAATTATGGATGAGCTATGTTTAATCAGTTTTGTTTAAAGATGTGCTTAACTAATTAGTAACTAGCATTTCAATTTTCCTTACCTGATAGTAATATCTAAGGATTCTTGCTTGTTGATTGCAGAGTGGCAAGTCAACCAGCATCAGATGCTGCTAGACCTACCACTGTACCAATGCGTGGGCAACCTGTTGGTTCAAAGTCCTCCTGTTGCTCTTGATTTACTGGTCCTTCTGCTAGTCAGCTAACGAAGACATGCTATGATATAGGGCCTCGCAGCAAAAACGAAATGGTCCTTGTGGGATGTATTGTGGATAAGTCTTTATCCAAGTTTCATGTCTGTATATTTCCGTATACTAACTAAATTGATCCGTGGATCATTATGTGTTTGGTAGACAGCTGAATCTGTTCTCGTCATACAATAGCTTGATGTTGGTATGGTTTTAGATATGTACCATCTCCCGTTTATGTTCATTAGGGTCCTTAAGCATGTCTTCATGTGTGTTCTCATGTACTCGGTATGTCAGTATGTGTTTTCTGTTTTCCAACGGTTGATCCTGCTGCTGAATGTTATGTAAAATTCGTCAGATGAATCTTTTGGGGATGAAAACTCCACTACTGAAGTCTGTAGAAATATTTCTTTGCTTAATTTAACCCCTGTTACCATAAGGTCCAGAATAAATTTCGTTTGCTTATACATATGCATGCGATAGATGTGTAACTAAATATGCATTCGGGTTCTCCCTATAAGGCATGTGGGTATGTCGCCAAAGCTACAATTCAAGCCCAACGAACCCGAGCCGAGGTTTTTTTTGAAAATAAAGTAGAGACAATACTACTCACTATCAACAGTGTCTAGTGTCATAATTTTCACACAGAGCACACAAGAAGTGAAATGAAATGGCAAAGGAATCTTTGAGGAAGTATAAGTTGGCTTAATTCACCCCAGTAACTCTAGCATGCTCTGAATGAAGCTACTAATGTAAGACTCTTCGAGACCTTCCCTTGATAAGATGTATTTCCATTTAGTACGATTGGCCCTTACCTCTTTTCCATGCTCACTTTCTTCCTCCATCACCAACGAGACTGCCTTGTGGACAGCCTCCTTGGTGAAGAAGCCATCATGTTCTCTCTTCTCTACCTCAACTCCAACCCTCAACTCCAAGCTCATCATCCTTGCGTTGACGAACTGATCAACCGCTTGAGGAATGAGAACCAACTGACATTCACTTATAATGATAGCTTCTGAGAGAGACCCCGGTCCACAATGTGTCACGAAGCATCCTACTGAAGGATGTCGCAAAATCAGTTGTTGCTGCACCCAACCCCCGTGAACGATTCCCTTTCCTTTTGTTCTCTCCGCAAACCTTTCTGGCAAGGCCAGCTCTATCGTGTCGCAACCTATGGGTGGCTTGAGGACTGCCAGGAACGGCCTACCTGTAACGTTGTCACCAAAGTAAACAAAGCAAACGTATGCATGAAGCCTGATTAGTTATTGTACGAGAAGTTTGTCTGCAAGAAAGATGAAACATTGATCCAATTCAATCATCTGACATAATGAAGATCCTAGGACATTTTACCTGTTAGCTCAAGTCCAAGAAGAAGCTCATGAAACTGGGCCATTTCCAGAAAGCATTCACTGCCAAAAGCACAGTAGACCACACTGCCGTGACTAAAACTGTTCAACCAACCCTCAAAGTTGTCGTCATCTAGTCTAGGAGATGGAGTATCAGGCAGAACGGGACCTGCCAGAAATACAGGTTTGCCGAAGTGCTGCTGGACAAATTTGAAGTAAGCTCCTTCCATCTCCGTACAAGTCTTGACCCCTAGAGCATCGCTTTCTTTGATAGCGATATTTTGCCTCTCCAGAAATCTCAACCCGTGCCCAAAGTCACTCATAAAGACATGTGACATGGCTCGGGCCTCATATGAGTGCATCCTTATAATGGAAGATGGAAAGCCGGGTGGTGGTTCCATGAGGTCGGCTGGGGTCAGGCAATAGTCCATGGGTAGGTTCCTGGCCTGGACACTGCAATATGCAAAAATTACTAGATATTGAGTAGCATAGTACACGGACTTGACCCCGTGTTTTCTAGCCAGTCCGGGAAGCCAGTCAGGGGTGTCGAAAAAAATGATATCGGGCCTGAGATGGCCTAGATGGGAGTCAATAGTGTCCCGGGTCATGTCCATGGCGGCCATAATCTTAGGTCGAACTGCTGCAGGGACATCATTGGTAGTCTCTGCCCCAACAGGTAGCCCGCTAACAGGTGGGATCGTGATCGGGATGAAGGTAATAAGGTTGGAATGGTGGTTGTGAGACGCTAATTTGAGGCATGTTTTTGTCGGGAGAAGAAAGGTAATCCTGTGACCTCTCTCGGCAAGTTTGTTGGCTAAGTGTAGGAAAGAAGTAAGATGGCCCATAGCAAACCAAGGGTACATAGCTATGTGCAAATTTTTGTCTTTGTTATTATTGTGAGACATTATTGGTTGCTAAAAAATCTATTTGTTGTTTCCTACGTTGCTAAATCTTCGGCCCAGGTTAATCTGTTCATAAGCCTCAGCAAATCCGCTAGCTAACTGCTGAAAGAAGTATGGTGGCCTACTGGCCTAAAGCAATGAGTAAAAGTCAAGGGAGCAAAGCCATAACGGTAATGCTAATATAGGAGAAAACATGAAAACGAGGAAGTCACTCTTGGTGTTATAATGCATGCAGTGCAGGTCTGGGAGTCTGCAATACGTGTGGTAGATTCTGAATGTTCTGCATGAAAAACGCTTAATTGCCTCAATGCCTCTGGACAAGTGGCGAGTAAACAAAAACAAAAACATACCACCACAAATGGAACATTTATAAACGCCAGACAGTGAGTATACATTTATCGTAGCATATACGGAGTATAAGCTAGATATAGATATCCAGTGAAAAATATCGTGTTGGTACGCATCCTACAGTCAACGACTAATGTGTAATTAGGGATGTCGTCCTACGACAGTAGAGTTGGGATTTCGTTTCTCATCTGCTACTTTACTCCCTTTCCTAAAAGTAAGTGCAAGTATCATAACAGAGGGATACAATCTCCTCCCTCTCCCCAACAAAACATTTTCATGTGAACATCTCGTGATCAGGAAACACCTTGTGGCATATGATTTTTCAAAACATCGGTTCAACTCGAGACCAGAGAAAACAAATGTATTGTATTTGTAGTTATATCCGGCATTGTATGAAGGAGTTGTTCCAAACAGATTAACGCAGTGATCATTACATGATAACGAAAGACAAAATGGTAAAGGACATAATTGAATATGGTTTCAGCAAGAAGTCTAGAAGACTGCATTAGGCTCCATCGCAAGAAACGGAAATTTGTAAAAAGTTGTTCCATGGTCATCAAAATATTTCAGAATTAAATCCATCTCAATTGACGAACAATTTCAACTTAAGAGATTACGTTACACTATTAGAAAATGAGAACACACTAACAAAAAAACTGACATAAAGAGTAAAAGGCAAAGGGCTATAGAACAAAATTTAAATTATTTCAGCATTTTTGCATTTGATCAAGGATTGTCATACTAATGTTAGAATGACTATCTAATAAACAATGCGGCTCAGCAATTAAGCTTATGATGAAATATTCAAACTTTTCAAGGTAGACGTCAGCAAGGGAAGCTTGTCGTGAGCCCTAGTCTTGTAATCTTTCTCCAGGGCTGCAGCAGCAAGAGAATGCAACTCTACATTGTCTTTATCATCCTTATTTCGGCCTTTTGCGAGTTGCCCAATGGCAGAAGTACACTGCATGATATAATTTAACGAATACCATAAGTAACTTCAGATACACAAGCAAGCATAGTTTATGATAGTACTATTGCAAGATAGGTATGGGAAAGTAATCGAAAGATTAACTATAGTTCTTTAAAGAGAAGCTTATGCCAGCTGAGTCAGTCAGACACAATACAAATTTAAACTCCCATCCACGGTCTGATAAGCTTCAAACCACTCAGACACCAACTTACTAATGTTTTTCAAATGGGATGGCATTGTTTCTGTAACATCATTAATTCAAGCTTTTGATAAGTTCTCTAATGCCTTAAGCGACAAAAAAAAAATGTGGACAAAGCTCCCAATCTTTCTGCTTGTGGGTTAGCAATGGTTGAACAGCATATTAATCAGTCTCTGGCCTTTCAGGAGGGATCTTCACCATGAATATTCAAGGATTCCTCTTTCGAGCAAAAATATGTCAATTAACAAACCAGAAATGGACACCGCAAGGCAGAGTGCGGCTGATCAAATCAACCCCTTTTGGCACTCATGCTTTCTCTGCCCACTAATTTGTGCCCCCTCAGATGGCACTTGACCTTAAGCACGAGGCCATATCATATCTTGAGAAGCTTCAGTAGCATGCAACCTTACACCTAATGACTGGGGATAGAGCTGCAACCTCTAAGTTCTTTTGGCTCATATGTGCGAAGAAGGACAAGCTCTGGGACAAAAGGCCGAAGAATATCACCTTAAGAAAACGTATGTGCTTCAAATGGGAATTCTCAGGATTTGACTTGGATGATGAGGAAATTCTTGAAATGCTGAAAGATAGTTGTATTACTCCAAACTGACGCCATAGAAAGATGAGTGGTGGTCATGACTCATAATGATAGGGAGTTGGCGAGTGAACTCAAGGCGAGAGTAATACATTTACAGTTGGTCCGATTACTTTAAATGATTGGAAACAAAGGGAGGGAATGAGAAAGGAAAAGAAGGGAAGAGAAGAAAGGAAAGGTTTCCACCGTTTGGTTTAGTTACTATGAATTGACAAGAATCATCTCTTTGGTTAACTAATTATAGATGAATTGGGAGGAAAGGTGAAAAACTTAAATTCTAAACTCTCTTTCCCTTCTTCCACTTATTACAAAGGAAAGTAAAGTGATAGTTTTAACAAGAATCATTTTGTATCATTCCCATTCCATTCTTTCCAAATCCTGAACATTTATCTAAACCAAATATGGGAAAGTGACTACTGTATTTCACTTGGATTTCCTTCCCACACATTTCCTCCCTATCAAACAAGTTGTTCAGTTTGTCATATACTTGTGAGGATGAGTATATGAGTAGGTAGTTTTGGCCAATATCGATGCGAGCAGGAATGAGAGTACCTGACCTCTTGACTACTCACGCCTTTTGACCCCTATTGTGACAACCACTAAGCATCCCACATTAAATCATGCTACCGACTAAACAACCCTTCATCTAATTTTGTATACTATTTAATATAAAAAAACTAATATGCTCCCTTGCCGCCTTGCTCTTTCTTTCTCTCGAACTCCAACCTTTAATAAAGGTTAGAGTATTGTTTTCATACGATGAGAGTCGTCAATTAAAATCCTCTACAGACTATGGCTCTATGGGGACTAAAAATAAGACGTCTTTGGAGACTTGGGAAGTGGAACTTCCATACAACACTCTGCTTGAATTGTCCCTGCTTAAAGGAGAGGGACCCCTAGAGTTAACAGACGCGAGGAAGCAGCATACAAAAAGACTCACGAGTTCCATCAAAGAGAAAAAGCAACCTTTGATAAAAGAAATAATCTTTTGCTTAAAACTTACAAGGAAGGTGTTCAAAGGCAAAAAGATAAAGAGATACAGAGAAGGGAAGTAGGGTTTTCATTGTTCAGTTTTGTTAAAAAGATTTGACAAGATTCATGTGTTTGGTTAATTTGAATACTGAATTGGAAGAAAATAGAAGAAATTATATTGTTAACATTTTCAGTCCTTACAAGTTCCACCACATTGTGAGGAATGACAATTAGGCTTTTAATGAAAAGAACTTCTCTCATCAGTTCTCTTCCTTTCCATATCCTACATAATTAATGGAGAAGTTCTACATGGTGACCCTCTGTTTTTAATAATTCAACACGGTGAACTAGAGACGTTCCAAAATTCACATGGAAATCCTGTAATATAGTGATATTCACCGAGTAATCTTACTGTCTAATCTGCTAAATAACAATGTAAAGGACATAAGGCTTTCAAATTCCTTTTTCACTAACCCTTCAAACTCCAAACTCCATCCTGAAAAGCTGCTACTTTTGGATTCCTTCCTATAAGCCAGGTTTGTATAATCTTTGTTACTCAGATTCAGATAAATCAGACAACACGGTTAGCATTTATAGGGTTTCTACTGTTTTACTATCATATCCAAGTACAATATCCAGCACAGATGCAGCAAGCTAGGAGCAGGATCCAAAGAAACATAGTTTATAACGACATGCAATTCCATCGACTAGTATAAGCCAGCCCACAAGTATGTTAAAAAATTGTTATCGAACTTTATTGATTGAAGCTCTCTCCCTAGTTCCTTCTCCCCTTATTTTTCTACACACTTGACAAGGCTAAGGTAGCACTTGATTTCATCAACTGTGCACAATTGATGATCAGATGGAATGAAAGAATGCTCTTATTGTTAATCATTTCTATAGGAAATGTCAACGGGTGTTCAAGTTTGTAGGCATAACTCCTATTTCATAGAGGTCATGATCAATTGTTAGAATGATATGCGGTTTGGCGTTTACTTGTGGTTAGGAATTAAGAATTAGACATTTGTTCTCTAGGAGTTTTTTGCCCAAAAGTTGGATGAAGTGCTGACTCGGAAAATCAATTGGGAGAAGGAGATCGATTTATGTACGGATAGTCATATATAATTGTGAAGATGGGAATGGGAAGATACGGAGAAAATGACTTGGGAAAGAGATTAAAAATAGAAAATAGCTTATGACTTGAGCTAAATGATGGAGGACACACACATGGAATTTAAGTTCACTGGATAAAAAGAAGAAGCAAGATGAAGTAACCTACACTTGCCCAACAAACTTTACAATGGACACCCTATAATGACCATTAAACTAGGTACGCTTTTCATGTAAATGTGCGTGGTTTAGAATTAACCCAAAGTCCCAAACCTAATACAAAGCCCAATGCACCTCTACTTTCACCACTTTTCCAAGTCGCCAAAAAAAAAAGAATTGCCAACATCGAGGCTTAAGGATTCAATACTCTAATAGTTAATGGCAGCATGGCGCATTCAATTTATGGCAGCGCAGACCTGTTTTTTCACTTCTAGACCCTATTTTCCTATCTCCTACAAAAAGAGTTACAGACCCCACAAAAGGTCTCTTCTACTGCGTTTATATAACGATAAGGCATCTAATTAGTCTTTTTGCCAACATCAAGGCTCAAGGATTCCAGTATTCAACTTCAAAGCCCCCCTTCAACTACGATAAAGACCAAGAAACCACGCACATCTAGGTTAACTAGGAAGCTATCCTATGTCTCTTAAGTGCTAAAACTTTTCCAATCTATTTTCTACAACTTATAATTCAACATTCTTCTTCACTTCTTCTTCACTTCTCCAAGATTTAGATTTTTCAAAATATTCTACTTTAATGTATGTATTGTATTCTATTTGTATCACATTATAAACAAAGTCGCCTAAAGGGCGCATAACAAATCTAAGCATGCTAGGCTCTAATCAATCCAATCAAAGCAATCACCTAGTCAGATTTACGAACTTAATTCAAACAATCTACATCATATATTGTATGATGCTTAAATTGGCATGTGATTGCAATATTGTTATTTGTCATCATTTAGAGATTATTAAATGCCGCTAACGTGGGCGGGGCGGGAAAGCTGCACATCACAGCTTCAATCCCGTAGAAGTGTAGAACTACTCCTAAACATAAAATCAATCGTCCGCTAAACATCAGAGACATCCCTTAAAAATGTGGAGAAAGGTTTTTGCCCTTGATGGACCTTGTCCCTTCAATGTCCCTTTAGTTGTGGTCAAAGGGCAAAGTGGGTCTTCAAGTTTCCCAATTTGGTCGCTCGCTCTCTGAAACTTGTGGTCTTCGAGTACAAAATGGGGCATCCAGGCTCAAGCACACCAGCGCACCCCCTTTACACGTGCATGTAGTCTCGCACACTTCAAGAGAGTCCAAGCTATTTGGTTCTCACACAAGGGAAGAATATTTTTGTCCTCACATTAAAAAAAATCTCATTTTTGTGCAAAATATATTGCCACATCAGCAGCTTATAGAGAAATAAACGGAAAGATTGACGGAGGGTTATGGTGGAAACATCAATAAGGATGATTTAACCATGTAAATCTTGTAATCTGTCATGGTTCGCATGTAGAAATTCATATCGCTTTCTTTTCTTTCCAGTTGATTAGTTACCTGGAAATTTATTCTACTTAAGATCAGACAAGGATATCATATACTTCATCAAGAGTACATTATATCTGTTCCACACTTCCACCCAAGTTACGCACGTGACGGTCCAACTATTTTATAGAGAGAACTTCAGGTCCAGAGAGGAGTTACACAGAAAAGAAAGAGAGATTTGCAAATGAACATATGTTGTCATTTAGAAAGGAGTTTTGAGAGATTAGGGGGGGGGGGGTATTGAATGATCTAATTCCAAAAATTTGTTTCTTATTGATGCAAGACAAGTACTTTAAACAAGAGGACTTTGAGCAAACAAAATGAAAATCGATTTTAAATTTCCCCATCCAAACACAGCGCAAGTAAAAGAAGGGATGGGAAGGGAGAAAGAAATAAAACGGACCAGGCATATTCCATAAAGTGCTCTAGTGCTTTTGCCGCCTGTCAAGTCTATAGTGGAAGCATAGTATTTCTTGGCAGTCTGAATGTTTTCCAGTCCCCCAAGAGTATAAAGCACCTATACAACAAAAGAACACATATTACGAAATCAGCTCGTAATCTGGATGCAAGGCATACTAAAGATAAGATACACTATCAATTTGGAAAACAAAAATAGAATTTAGCAAAAGTTAATCCCGTAGAAAATTGCTTATTTCTTACTTGATGAATAATTCTACTTGTGGATAAATAATACATATTAAATACAGCGTCTTACTCTGTTACCCGGACTCTTCATTTAGCATCAGGTACCCGTGTCCGACACTTGACACTCGGACATGGGAGTGACACTTGGACACTTTATTTTAAGCCAAAAACTTGTAAAAAATTCATAAAACAGCCGAATTCGACACTCGGACACGCACCCATGTTGGACACTTGGATCCGAGTCCAGGTAACATAGGCGTCTTATACATTGCGTTTGGTACACACTTGGGAAAGCAAAATAGATTTAAAAAAAGGAAAATAGGAAGAAAGGAATCAAGAAAAGGAACTTGATAAAAAAAATTTGGTTTATACATTAAGGGAGTAGAGCATGAGAGTACCCTTTCCCATTTCTAAAACCCCCAAACCAAACGCCCCCTAAAGGAATAGAAGTGATAAATGTTACTAAATCTGCAATACTAGCGCTAAAATTAAATAAAGAATGGATAATACTGTCATTGTAATGCATTTACAAATTTAGATGCACATTCATGCATCAAAAAAAGGGGTTGAGAGAGGAAATAGGGAAGGCTTGTTATCTTGCTTTTCATAAACTTTACTCGCAAAAACAAGGACTTCTTTGGTCCAAAAAGTAGCTAATCCCGCACAGGTGGATATCACAACACCCATCCTAGTGGGCAAAGGCACAGTGGTTGTGAGTATTCCATGACTATTCTTCTTCATGATTTCTATTTTTTGGGATTTAGTACTTAGTTGACCAGTTAGACCCATGGTCCCTGTGAGGTTAAAGACAATATACGTTCAGCGCAACTCCATAGAAGTTGGAAACTAGCCAACTAGGCATTCTAGACCTACAGGAAGGTCTTCATTCATAACTTTCCCCAACCATGAACCGGAGGTTGATCAAAAGGGAAGACCAGACCTCATAGGTGCGAGGTGGAAGCTGTACCACTTGAGCTCCTACAAGCTCATTTATGAGATGCTTCAAAGACCATACTAATTTACTGTATAGGAATCATATATCTTCAGTACCAATTTCCTATATACATTTTCAATCATAAAGGAAAATATAGCTTCGTCGCCTATACTTTTCATACTGACTTTTCATATTGATATGTCCTAGGGTGATGATTATCCCATAGCCGTTAGTAGAACTAGAGATGGGGGACCAGATAGTTTTCGACCCATATTACCCCTCCTTTATAGTGGAAAGTGGGAATATCACTCTTCTTTTGTAAGCAGAAATTCCCTGCTTGTCGCACTAGTGACTTATTTCGCCACTAGCGGCTAGGCCTATCATTTCTCATATGCCCTCAGGTTCTCTCTTAAAAAAGTTATCCCATACTTCTGATGTAGAGAGTATATACACCAACTACTAGTAACATGTCCTGTTTCAATCTCATTTTCTTTAAGTACCTCCCTCCCTCTCTCTCTCTCTCCCTC
>CAAKMY010069056.1:1028-26488 GCA_901111285.1 Corrigiola litoralis
ATACCTAGAGCTAACATCATATAGCTCTGTTGAGACATTGTAGAATAAACTAATTTTCTCTTAATATCTTTTTGAGCAAGGGCTAAAGTAGCCCCTGATAGTACTGTTATTATACCTATAGAAGATACTATTATGCATTATAGGTATGTATAACTGCGAAAAGAGGAAGAAGCCAAGCGAGTAAAAAAACTTCCGTGGCTACAATGGTAGCAGCATGTATTGGAGGGGCCAATATTGTTTAAAAAAGGGACTCCAATTACCTTTATAGCCAAATGATTTGGTTTCTGTTGTATGTTGGGGTGGTCATAATTAATAAATGACCAAACTTCCAATTGTACAAACTTCAATCTGTGCCCGTGTTGGGAAGAATGCATTTGAGACTCAAGTTTCAGTTTTTCTTGCTGCATTTATCAAAATTTGACCGATGATAAGCAGCATTTTCTGTAGCAAATATGTGTATCATCCACTTCGTGAGCTCTGATGTATTGCTGGTTTTAGTTTATTCAGGAATTTTAAGTTGACACAGATCTGACCAGCATGTGGGAGATGTATGATTATATCCATCCTCCCAGGTTAGTTACATTTACCTCATGTTTTCCCGTCTTGCTTTAGTCATTTGATATTTCACTATACGGTAAAATCCATGCCTTGCTCAGAGAAAGAATCTCACTTCTGTGACCTAAGTTTGGGAAAAAATAACAGGTAATTCATTATTATTACAATTGTGTATCATCCTGTCTATCAGTTTCCTTATGACTGCACCTTATTTTGAGTCCCAGTGCTTTGCCTCTAGTATAGCTTATAGGTCATTAGTTGTCATCAACTTTCCTATAGCTTTCACCTTGTTAATTCTAGAAACACTTTTTAGCTAAGTTGTCTGAAAACATTGGAGCATGCATACTGCATATTAGAATTTAGAAGTTTGGGAAACAGAATAGCATGCTTGCCCCTCTCGTAGTTCTCTTTTAGATTTGATACCCCAAAGCTGGATTACTATCTGAGCAAAATTGATGTGGAATCTTGATGCAAACTTACAGTAATCCTTTTCTATGTCAAAGATTAATGTGGTGAATAATTGTTTTCTACCCACCTTTTTGTGCATATGCCGTGTAAAAGGGCTTTCAAACTACTTTCGAAATGCATAGTTTTTGGGCTTTCTGGACTGCTTATAATTGATTGCATTGAGATGATAGGATGGACAGCTTTGATTCTTGTTTTTGCAGTAATTCAGCCTTCATATTATTTAAAGATGGAGTAATGAGAAATGCAGGAAATGTTTTTTCTTCTCCGAAATTTGTATTAGTATGCCTGTTAACAATTTGTTTTGCGTGGGACTGTCAAGATCAACTTTAGTGGTGGTTAGATCATTACCCAAAATATGTTGCTATCTATTTGATGTAGTGCATTCAAGTGATTGGTTTAGCTATCCTTTTTGCCATTTCGATAGTTAGCATGGAAAAAAAAACCTAATGCAATGGCAATTGCACCACAGTGCCACTTTTTTTATTTAATGTTTTCTTATTAGTTTGATTACTGGAAGGAGAACTAAATTTATTTATTTTCTAGTTGTACTGAAAATTTGGACTGTACTTCGTACTACTTTTCTTGAAACCAATAACAATACTAAAATCGTTACTGGCTTGCTGCTACATTGAGTTTGGGATCATCTGCCATTCTGTCTAGCAAACTCGCTAATTGATATGGAATATTATCTCTCTTAGACATAGCCTTTCATCAAGTCGATTTTGTAATGATCTTTGCCTTAATTCCTATCCGATCCAAACTCTGAAGGAGACTGCAATAGATGAGACTTGATAGGCTACGAAAAGTGTATTATCACATGATAGCCATTTTTGAGGAGAGTGCATTGAATGAGGTACTGAGCAATGTGTTGCTAAGGCTGATGTGCTTTCTAATTTTATTTACCCCATTGATTGTTGCTTTTATGAGGCCATATGGTTTCTTAACAGCCCTACTCTGTCCCATCATTCTGTTTTCATCTTCTTGTTCTTTTTTGTTTTGTTTTGTTTTTGGTGCATCCTGATTAAACTGTCTAACTCACTCAATTTGTTTTTTTCACTAAACAAAATGTTGTTATTTTTGCAGCCTGCCATTTTTCGGCAGTCACCACTCATCTTACAGTTCACAAGGGTCTATTTTTTGAAAGATCCATTCTTTTGAAGGTGCAACTGTCGTCAAGGGTTATCGTACTTTAACTGTCTAAATTGAAGTCATAGGGAGGTTACTAGTTAGCTTTTGTATTTATGTAACTTTTTTTGGCAGCATATGTACATGAATTATGAATACATCAAGCAATGATGAATGTGTTCCCTTATTCTGCTTCATGATTTATGTCCGAGCAAAGCTGTTAAGCGCAGCTCAGGTTGCACAGCGTTGGCTACCTCGTGTTTCAGTAAGGTGAAGAGGGGAAATCTTGCCACGTTGTTCACTGTTTTACCTTTTTAAGTTTTCCTTATATACTCTGTTCTTTTTTTCTGGTTTAAAAAGAAATTAAGATAGCTTATTGAAGTCGCTTCACAACCATTTGAGTTACACAAATAATTAAAAGAAATTAAGATAGCTTATTGAAAGTTATTTAATTTTTAAACTCTAAATTGAATAGTTTTTTGTAGTTTTGATTTTGCTAGGAATAAAGTTTGACAAACATCTGAGTTACACAAATAATTAAAAGGGATGATCAAGTTTTAACTTAGACATAGTCCTAAAGTGAGTTAACAGTGTAATAAAAATGGCTACTTCAAACTAATTAATAACCACTAACACTTTAAGACTTCTTAATTGTAAGTTACCATTAATGATCTCATCAAATACTTGCTATTCAAGTTTTTGCTATAATTGGAGTGCACCAATCTTATGTACAGCAATACACAATTTTGAAACCGTGTGAAAAATCCCACCGTAATCTTTTATTTCCTTTTACTTACCTTAACTAATGTCAGACAGACAGGATACGGATTTTTGTACAACGATAACTTTAGGCAATTTTTCTTGTTGGGGCTTAGATTATACGGAGTACCACTCACTATATATATTATATACAGGACCCTCTTGCCATTAGAACATATTATTGTTGTTTATGAGCAAACTAGTCAACTGCTATAATTAACTAGCAATTAGCAAACAAAAGAAAATTTTAGAAAGAAACTGAGAGTGGAAAGTTCATATTGATGAAGAAAGAAATGAAGAGTGTAAAGATGCATAAGAATTTCACAAAGCAACATCTAGGAGTTAGTTATAAAGGGCGGAAAGCTACAATATTCAAGATGGCAAAGGAGCTTGCAACTCTAAGCGACGTTGATGTGCTTCTCATAATGTATGATCCTCACCAACATACCCCAAGCGTCTGGTGCTCCAAACCCAATGTCGAAACCATCATCGACAAGTATCTCTCCAAGAAGAAATTCGAAAGCATGACCAAGAAGAAGAACCAAACCAAAATTCTGGGTAAGAAAACCAAGCAAATTCCCCAGAATTTTCCATCCGAGAGGAGTAACATGTCTATGCAAGGCGGCCACGGAGTAGGAGATCAGTCTATTGCGAAGATGGGACGTGAAGATTTGAAGGGCTTACTTGGGGTTTTGGAGGGAAAACTCGAGTCTATTAATCAGAGGATTAATCATTTACGTGGAGGATTAGGGTATGTTGGTGCGAATGACAGTAGTGAATTTATGATGATGGAATATGATGGTGGTGATGTGGGGTTTGTGAGTGATAATCAGGTGCATGGGAGTCTAGGGAGTGTGAGTAACTTCACTGATGGTGATGATGTTGGTTTAAATTGTGGTGAACTTATGATGATGGGATATAATACTAATGGTTTGGATTGTGTGGGGTTCAATAGTACTAGTGATCAGCTGCATGGAAGTGTAAGGAGTGACAGTGATCATATTAGTACGACTACAAGTAACATTATGACCACTGATTATTGTAGTCATGCATGGAACTCTGGTGATATGGGACTGAAGGGGAGTAATCAGGTGTTGGCGGGCTATCCTTCTCTGTATGAGGGTGATGATGTTGGGCTGAATTATGGTGGTTTGGGAAAGTTGAGGAGTGATCAGATGCTAGGGGGGTTGGACAGGAGTTATCACATGCATGGAGGCGCAGGGTATGATGGTATGGCTAATGTAAATGTTAGTAACCTTATGATGATTGCAGAGAATGGCTGTGATAATGGTGGGTTTGAGATTAATTCCTCTGATGACTTCAGTGTTGGAGATATTGATGAGAGATTCGACTGTGGTTATGGTGGCTTCAGGATGGATTCTCCTAATGGTTCACATATGGGCAACTTACTGACAACATTAGATGATGATAACGAGCTATTGATTAGTTACGCAGATGATTGATGAATGGCGGAAACTTCGGATAATATAATTGTGTACTGTGTTGTAGAATTTAAGATTTTTGGTGTAATCTTGTAATTTCTAGAGTTATGGTTATTTAGGATTTTGAAATACAAAAAGTTATCATTTCGCTTATGTTGCTGGTTTCCCAACCTTAATATTTTAAGTTTGAGTATACACTTGAATCGGACATGTTTGTTCACTGTCTCACTGATGTGGGCATAAAACATCATTGAAGAATGAGTAATTGGTAATTGGTACTACGTGATAGGTTCAACGGTTACAAGTATTAATCTTTATTCTCCATTAATTATGTCTTACTATACAAATATCTTTGGGAGATTTCATGGCAATTTTGCGTAATCCGTTGGTGAAAAACTGAAAACTGCCAGCTCATAATTCCTGAATAGAAATGATTAAGATCTAGCCTGTAAAATTCAAGTGATCAAGAAAGCCATGGATATTTACTTAAGGTAACTGTCTTATTGATTATTTACAAAAATAACACAAAAAAGTAACTGAAGGGCCAACTGTCACTAATTATAGAACGTGGTACATATCTTGTACAACAGAATCTCAACAACAAAACAGAACTTGGCGCAAACCATCAACATTTTGGAGGCCTTTGATAATGTGGAGGCAAGGTAGGGCAATACTCGTTCATGTTGGCATATGGCTCTACCGTGTTGTATTCGGGGAGTTCCATGCGATACTCTCCGAGAATCTGGCAGAAAGGGAACCGTCCATTGTCCGTGTCACACCAGCTTGGAAGACGTGTTACATTGTTCTCGTATATTTTTAGCATATATGCATCACGAATCTGCAATTTTATAGATAACAGCCAGTGTCAAAGGGTGACCTCAATGGTAGATAACAGAGATACGTACATAAGTACATAGTACCCTACCAATACAAGATGTTAACACTTACTGTGAACTCTGTTACTTGGATGGAGCTAGACAAAGGACCAAATATTCCTGCCTCTTTATACATTGCAAGAATGAAGGCTACACATGTTGTCGATTTACCATCACTGTATATCCATTCGTCTTGCTCTGGGATGGTTAGCAATTGATCAAATGATATGCCTCGATTTTCGGTCTCTGCAAGTATTTGGTACAAGTCTAAATCCTGCAGCAACAGAGGTGAAAGTGATGAAATTTGGCATCCAACTAATTTAGGGCTGTAAGCTCTGATATGAGGAGCAGACCAACCATTCATAAGCTTGTCCCACAAAACTAAATCATATTTAAACTCATTAGCAACTGAAAGAAACACGAATATCCCACAACACTAATGCTGAGGCACTAAACAACAACAAAAGCCACGACGCCCAGTATGATCTCGCCAAAATGGGTTTTGGGAGGCCTAGATGAACGCATTTTTACCCCAAACTATAGGGGATTTGTTTGCAAAAGCCCCTGTTCTCAGCAATATGGTCACATAAGGAGACTTAAAAGGTAAGCAAAAGCATGGCATAGTTGCAGAGCATACACATGCATGAGATTGAGATTTAAAAAATGGGTATCTGTACGCGAGCTGAAGTGTCTTTAATTAAAGAGAAAGCAGCAGTCCTAATTTAAATCAGCTACAACTATAGTAGGACTCATACTCTCCTACATTTCCTATCAAGAGTATCTAGCTATATGCATTAAGCCAACAAGGAGATTCAAACAGGAATCCTTCATAAGACGAGTTATCCAGCCAATTCTCTATTAACTGTTGTCCAAACTGTAGGTTTGTGCTGAAAAGCCTAGAAAATTTAGCACTCTCAGTCTAGTCAATAACAAGTCTTCTCTGCCTATCACAGTCCAAAACTACAAGCATCAGTCTTAAGACAAAACCAAGATTTCTCTCAATTACAAAAATAGTAAAATACCCAAGATATGACATACAACACTGGGAGCCACACACAGAACTCAGAAGTACTCTGCCAGCCGTCTTACCTGGTTTTTCAAACATCCTTTAGTACATAGTGGCAAAATTTAAGCTACTACGGAGTATTATTTTTCAATATCATCAGTTCATCACATCTAATGCGTGCTCTATTTCTATAAGAGGAAAAATTAAAAGAAAACTTCAGACCCAGGCAATTCCACACTTTGCAAGAGAAACATTTTGGGAATGAGACATTTCCTCCTAGAAAAGTGGCATTTCATTATTTCAGCCATCGGGCAAATTATAAACAAATCCAAAAATCCGGGCAATTTCCCATTTAAAAAGATAAAAGTTTTGGGCCTGAGACATCTACACCCAGAAAAGTGGCATTTCAACCATAACTATGCAGTATTTGAATCCATTTGTAATGCTTGTTTACAGCCTCAGTGAATATACCTCAGTTGGTTTTGTGCGCAAAATCCTAGGGGCTAAGGGCTCAAGCTTACCACAGCAGCAACAGCACATGACGAAATCACACAGCCTAATTGACAGCAAGTAAAGTGGTCCTGAGACATTTACTCCCACTCTCCCAGAAAAGGGACATGTCAACCATGACCAGCATTTCAATCCATTTGTAACACTTGTTCAATGATTATATATGTGTTGGTTTTGTGCCCAGAATCCTAGGGGCCAAGGGCTCAAGCTTACTACAGCAGCAACAAGACATGACGAAATCACAAACCTAATTGACAGCAAGTAAAATAAGCTATAGCTACTGGCATTATTGTTCATGGACGCTCATTTGTAACGCTCTTTCACAAACCAACGGAATATAGATGTGTTGTTTTTCTACCCAGTACCTAAGGAACAAGGGCTTAAGCTCCACAGCAACAAGTCACCAACTAGACATGAGGAAATCACATAGCCTAATTGACAGCAAATGCAAAAAGCAGTAACTACTGGCATTGTTGCCCATGGATAATCTAGACTCTAGACTAGTTTTATTGGGGTATGTATGCCGAATAAATTTGTCACTTCATCTTCTTGACTTGGTGCTGAACTTTCACATCATAGTTTGCAGCAGATTTCCGCATCCCTCTATTTACTTTCTGTTGGTGACCATTGATTGAAACTGAAAATGGCTCCCCATTTTTCATATTTCTATTTCCCTTCGTGTGTGTGTGTGTGTGCATGCACGCGTTCGTTCATGTATATATATGTTTGTTTGACTGATGGGGGAGATGGTGGTTGCTAAGCATACCTCAGTTCCAAGCCTCTTATTTAAAGCTTCATTCCACATATTTGCTGCATATGCTGGCTGAACTCTAGTCCACATAGACATGACAGATACGACCTGCAGCAATACCATTTCACATGTTAACAGTTGCACAACTCATATAACAACAGCAACCAAATCAGAAAACTCTAGTCCACTAGTCAAAGATAGTAAAGAAGATAAAAGTATAAAACAGCTTAATTTGCAAACATATACCAAGTGAGCATCAAGAGGAGGCGGAAAGTTGTCGCCTATGGTATCAATCCAACTAAATATCATGTTGTGATAACCGTATGGTTTACCCGCCATGCTTCGAGCAAATTCCCAAGCAGCAGTTGAGTTAAACTTTGCCCGTGCGTCAGGATGTAAGGGAAGCAAAGCTATCTGTGGGTTAGAATTGTCCTTCAGCGCAAGTTCCCACCATTCCTCCCATGGAATAATAGCAATGACTTCCTCACCCTAAAATAAAAAAGGAGAAGATCCCACTCATTAATCCAGAGGTACGCATACAAATCATGACTTGAACAGCAGGACACAAAAATACTAGAAACGCAAACTTCAAATGCTTTAACAATATTCAAATATTCAAAGTTCTTCTCTCTGAGCAAACTCAATCCATTTATTTGGTACCTTTTCATTCTCATGGCCCGATTCACCAACCCAAAGATTACCATCCTCATCTTTCAGGCAAACTGCTGTATGACCAGCAAATGCACCAGTCACCCATTTCTCCAATGTCTCAAACCCACCCCAACGACCACGGATTTTTGAAACAGCCAGAAAGTCCCCAGAATGGACATCCTCTGGATTGATAGTTGATTGCAAAGGCTGAGGCCGTCTCTCAAAAGTTGCACCCATGTGCTTCTCCAGAAAAGCCAAATTAGCCTTCTGACCCCAGGCAGAGTTGGAAAATAGAGGCAAAACATCCACCAAAGAAAGGAATGTACCCAGCATCCCTGATGGCATTAGAAACACAGATATCCCATGCTGCTTCACCTGTACCAGGAACGGTAATGATGTTAACTATCTGTCCAGTTGTCCACAAGAGTCAAAAAAGCCTAAAAGGCAAACTATAAGAACTAAAACATACATATTCCAACTCAGCAGCTTCCTCCCAAGATTCAATCTTCAGCGTGTGGTTGCTGGAGGAAAAATAATAATCCCATGTAACCCTGTAGGGAGTTGCAAATACATAAAGATCCATACAGGTCCAGCTGTGGGCTGCAGATGTCTGCAAAGAAAACAAGTAAACATCACTTATTTGACCATGGCTGATGAGTGGTGGCTTATCAGAAAAAAAAAAAAAAAAAAATTCACATATCAGCAATATCCATCCTTCAAGAGCAAATTTTCATCAACCTCCAACATATAGTATAACAGAAATCCAGACCATACTGCCTGACATACATTAGAAGTCAACATGGAGTTCCACATGAAAGATAAATCGTCCACCAAACAAAAACATCATCAACATGATAAATTGTGAGTATATAGTACAACAATCAAGTAATTACAAATTCTTAGTAAAGACCGTCTACTTTAATAAAAGTAGACGAACTCCTTGCAAGCTAAATCTACCTATAAACCAAGTCAAGTTATAGATTTATATGCCTCTAATGGGCCAGCATGAAAAGTATACGGTCTCTACCAAAACCATCTGGTCATGTAATAGAGACGAAAACCGTTTCTCCAAATCACCAACATATAAATCACTTAAGTACAAAACTTACTCCAACATAACTGGAGTGTTCAACAAGAAGCAACAACCACTCGATACAAGTGCCTTTTTTATTGATCAAACTAACAACAATTCATCAAAAGTCAAACACCAAAATCCAACACCAACAAAGCAAATCATCTCTTAAGCTAGTAAAATTCAAGTAAAACATTCAATTGCTCAAAATTACAACCACCCATCAACAAGGAATCATATAACCAACAAAACAAATTATATCTTCAGCTAGTAGAACTCAAGTGACCCACAAAAATATAATCTTTAATTGCTCAAAATCACAACTACCCATCAAAAATTAATCATCCAACTCTAAAACCAACAAAGCAAAACATCTCTTAAGCTATAAATCGAAGTAAACTACAAAAATAGAACCTTTAATTGCTCAAAATTACAAACATTAGTCATCCAATTGCAAAACCAACAATGCAAAACATCACTTCAACAACAAATATCCACCAACCCCACAAAAACACAACCATCAACCACTCAAAACAACAACAACCAATCAAAACACAATCACCACCAAAATCAAAACAACAAAGATTAGTCAAAACCAATTACAGAGAGATGAAGAATGCCACCACCCAACGCCTGACCATCACCACCATCCCCATTAGCAACAGCATCAGTAAACTCAAGATGAGCATTATTTTCCCCAAAGCAAGCACCTTTCCACTGCAAAGAAGAACCATCTTGTGGGGTCACTGACCCCACATAAGAAGGCAACAAATCAACAGCACTATGCAGATTATTAAGCACTGGCCATGATATCTGCCGTGGCAATACTGGCAATACATCATTTATCCTAAATGGCATCTTTAATGCCTCACCCCCTAAATTACCCCCTAACAAAAATACACATATTATCAATACAGTCAGCTCAGGTCTTGCTCTTCCCCTCATCCCTCCTTTTTTTTTTTTTTTGGTGATTAAATTTATTTATAATTTTTGGGATAAAAATAAAAAAGGGTGGGAATTTTTTGTGTCAGAAAAAGGATTACATTAAATTATATTTGGTTTTTTGTGAAAAAATTAAAAGGGATGTTGGGTAAGTGGGGTTAAAATTGTGTGAGTTAAGATTGAACAGAGTTAGGATCATAAGTAAAGTAGTTTGGTTTTGTTGGGGATATTCTTGTCCCCTTTTTATTTTATTTTTGGGTTTGATTTTATTTTGTTGGGTACTTTGAGTTTGTGTTGTGTTTATTCTGTACAACTTTTATACTTTCCAACTCCAAGTCAAACTATGTCTTATCCAACGGAAAGTACAAAAGTATTTCCAAAATTGTTTGAGTTTAGGATGAAAAAAAAAGAGTATTTTTATACTCAACAAAACGTGGAAATCTACTGGGGATATTTGGGGGGAAAATCCAGTTATCGGATTTTTTTATTTATAAGAATAGATAAGAAAGACTATATAAAAGGTAGGAATATCTCCTCTCAAATAAACACCTAATTCAACTATCAAATATGAAGTTTAGATGGAGTAATTTCTCCTCCAAAAAAGTGTTGTAAAAACTTATATCAACCTGCGTCATACGGAGTGCATATTAGTTTGCTTTGCCAAACAAATATCCCCGTTGATGTCGATTATATCACAGAGAAAGTCACTTCAAATTTTTCGACTGATTTAATTTGCATATGTTTGTAATAAGTTTATATATATTCTTTGAAATTCTTAAAATAATACTTTTAGAGGTTTCGACTTTATCAAAAATAAAAATTGTGTTTATTAAGCTCTCACACAGTCACACTGAAATCTGAAGTACATATGAAAGAAACTTACACAGGTACATACGGAGTATTTGAGTTTTCCACATCTCCGACCTTTTTACGTGCCAGTGATTCAGTAAATCAAGTATAGCTACATCAAACAGATCATGCAAGTAGGACTGAAAGCAACAAATGTGTTGACTAATGCTATTAAATTTGCACAACTACCATACTAATCATGGTCACTGGTTTGCACATAATTTGTGCATATCATTACTCAGATTTTTCTCTATTATAATTACTTTAACATCGTTTTCATTCCCATAATCATCTATTGAGTCCAAATCAATGGCCGAGCCTCGAAGATAGGAAGTTTATCAGCTGACGAGGTTTGGGTGTTTCAAAATGAGATTATGCGAGTAAATGAAGTTTGATATTTATTTCTAATTGAGCGTTCGCTATAAAATGCTATTTAGCAAGATCAGATGACACATACACCAGCATCAACTTGGTTGAAAGCATTACAAAGCTTAATTGTAAGGTATAAAATTCGACATATGTTAAGCTTGCTTTTGAGAAGAGAACAGTTCACATTGCATTGTGAAACCAATCATGTACAAAGGGAACAATGTTGTGCGTTTCTTAGGTGACATTTGAGATTACAAACAAAGTATATAAAATCAAATCATAAGTTACATCCTTCTCCTTGGTCTTCTGTTGTACATACGAGTTTAGCAGTAGAAAAGTACGTATATCCCTTCATTCCTTCTGTGATCTTAAAACTTGCCAAATACGATCTTAAACAACCACCATCCTGTATGCAATCTTGTAGTACGTCAACTCTCTTCTGATTGTCTGAACAGTAGTTCAGTCTCCATCTGCCTCACAAAACTATGCACTGTGCTAAGCAGTAAGTGGGGGTGTTACAGTTCAGAACCCGAACATAAAGCAATTAGAATAGCAAGGAAGGTGTAATATACTGTCTTCGACTGCCAGTGGTTGCCTGAATGGATTCAGCTGGATCTGCAAACAAAAAATGAGACTCAAATAATTATATTTTCTACATCCGAAGATAGGCAAGTCAACATACAGGAAGTATGAGCTGGCCGCCGGTTATGCTGCTGAGACAAGCAGAAGCCAAATGAGCAGCTTCTTCACAAAAATCTGAAAACACTGCTGGTATATTTAATCCGTGAATCAACTCCTGAGAAAATCACATTGAAGGTTCAGTTGTACTACAGCCTGTATCTTTTTTGTTTACAGAGACATCTTGACAAAGGAGTTATATATAAATAGAGATACTTTATGTAGCAATAGACATACAATTGTCTCCTTCCAGCTTGGATAAGCAGCAACGCCAGCATTTGGAGCGATTATCAGATGCGGAAAGGAATCCTGCATGCAATGAAGCATTTTATTCAGGAAGAAAGTGGTCGGAAGATAAACCAGATACCACATTCATTCTTTGAAGCGGGTAATGTATGCATCATTAAAAACCACCCCTAGATCATAATAGCTTTGAACTTTTCTTTCGTTTTGAAGATCAGTTTATCTTCTTCTCCCCATGCCCAACATGGATACAGCAAGATAAAGGTGAGGAAATGAATTTACAGAGTGAGGCACAATATGTATTAATTTAAATTTGGTTATCCATCAGCTGAAGAAAGGAACAATGTAGAACTCCAGCAAGTCTGCCGTTGCTTACATGATAATTTGATTGCTATTGCATCCATGTCCTTTGATAATCTATGTTAAACCTCTCAGTCTCTCACAATAGTACCAAAAGATAAGCAAGCATATGAGTAAATGGCAATGGTGAGAATAGAGGACCTTCAATATGTCTCTAAAGCGATCATGATAGAAACCTTTAACAAGCCGCACTGTTACCGCAGAAAGTCTATTAGTCTCACTTGGCATCTTGCACTTGCAATCTTTATCATCACAATGAGCATAGCTATCCAGATTGATCCTTTCATTATCTCTGCTAAGTAAAGGTAAAACAAGTGAGAAACGGTAGTAGATGTTTGTGATATAACTAATCCTCACAAACTTCTAATAAATGTTTGTTTCAGAAATAAAGGCAAACCTGAAACTAGCGGTAACCCCTAGTTTCCAAAGTGACTGACCTATGCTCTGGTACAGCAGGACCAATAAGCTCTATATGGACATGGTAGTGTGGAAGAAGTGCATGCAACTCACCTAAGGAAGCAAGTTGGAAAAGCTCCCTTTCAGGCCCTACACAAATAAGCTCAATTAAGAAAAAAAGCAGAAGTGAGACAACAATATGAGATAACCTATCCGTCAGAGAAATTTGTAGAAGAGCACATCTAAGCACGGAGTGAATACACTTTTGTAAGGTTATACACTATATATACATGAGCAGATCGATGATTGCAAGCTTTATTTCTAAGACTCAACAAAGAGTATCCAACAACAGCAGGAACCTAAGGAACCAGCGATTAAAGTGCAGAATAGCAGTAGATCGGTTGACAGTATTTTGTGAGCAGATCTCACAGGAGTAAAACTTGACAGAAATTAAGTCAACTTGACTTTCCTGACATTTATTTCCGTCTCCCACAACGCCCAGAATAATAATAAAAAAAAATGTGTAGCATTCTCTTTTTTCCAGTTGGATTGGAAAATAGGGACTCACTGTACAGTTTTCAATGTCCACATACTCTGCATCCACTGTCACAACAAATATCTTCCCTTTACGTGTGCTATAGTAGCCAAGGAAGCCCAAAGCTCACTAGGACACTAGGAATCCGAATTTCAAAATAGCCTCTCTAGATGCAAATGAGCAATTAAACAGTGAAGAAAGCATCGCAAACTGTTCTCAATGCAATAGAATCATCAACAGAAATCCAGATAGAAAATCCAAGAAGGCCCCGAGGAAATTTATGTGCTGATTCTATTAACACAACAGTTCTGTTGAATGCTTTCGGCTTAATGGGAACTAATAAAGTGGGAAAGAGGAATGCTGATAGGGTTAAGCAAAAGCAAGAGAGTACAGAAACATCGCCGGAGACTACCCTGACGAATTGACATCCCAAAATCTCTTATTAACAGTGAAAGAATAATAAATGAAAGGATCTGAGATTCTGTACACTTTACAAAAGGATGTTAGGAAGGAACATGTCAATCACTTTCCTATGTATTAATCAACATATAGGGGGCTCAACAGAGATGAGCCACATGCAAATACGCTGAAATATAAAGAGGGTTCAACAGAGATGAAGGCACATGGAATAACATTGAACAGAAGCCTAGAAGGTGCAGACATGGAGACACATTCATTGTCCTGCTAACATCTCAGAGAAGGGAGACAAGCGGGCAAGCATATATAATTTAGGATGCATCCACCACTCACTAGATGAAGATAGAGGCAAGACCTTACCAAGATAATGGATGTTGATTTGTTTGTCGCTTTCACCACTCAGCATTCTACAGGCACTCAGTTGGAAGGCATGGTAAATTGTAAGGGGCTGCAATATACAAGAAAATACAAGTCAAAACAACCTTAAACAGCAATCAACTTGAAGCACCTCAGTATGAAAACCAAAGAAGTGCGAGCTTTGACGTCAGAGCATTCATACAAAAAAGTGTGTGCAACGCGCATGCATATTAACTTGGGATTCTCCTTATCTCAACTAAATGTAAGGCCCACTGGCTGAGCCTCTCATTCTATTCTTTTAGTTTCTTCTTTTATAAGAACGCAAAATCAGTTTGTTTTTCTATTCTTCCCTATCTACCCCGTTAATATGGCCTATTTATTCCCAGTAACCCACATCACACCTTTATGTCAGGGAGGAAACTTTATTTGAGGGTGGGGGAAAATTTGTATTAAAAGTCAAAATCAACATCTGCATGAGCAAGGATTTCCTACGGAAAACAGTCCAAACAAACTGACCGCTAATTGAGCAACAATATTACCCTCTCATTTGACATGATAAACAGAAAGGAAGCAAATTGAGAAGCGCTTTTAAGGATGTCGGGGAGTGAGCTGTTTATTACGGTATTACCATTTTAAATTCTATGGTGAAAGAAAAATACACTTTGCATTTCACATTTTTAATATCAACAAATCCAAAATAAACTTCAAAAGGTCAGATATTGTTCACGTGGAGTTCCATCTTTTTACTAGTCACTAGACAGTGAGATATAACATATTCACTAAATGTCTGCTTAGCTGCCCATAAAAAATTGCGCCCATATGACAGATAAAACCATATCCAAAGGTAGAGTTGATATAATAATTTAACAACATGCCATACCCATTGAAGCAGCAAAGCAACAGGTGAATCTAACGGGATGGATCTCCATTCACAGTATTCATTCCAACAGGTTAACTGTTTTGACAATGGAGATACAGGGTCTGCATGAGATGTTAAGGGACATGTTAATGTGGATAATATTTCCAAGTCAACTTCTGCTTTGATCACAAATAGCTACAAAGCTGTCTAATTACGTGTTGCATAATTTGTAGGTTTTTTAAATTTAGGAAAAGCAATTTGTGATTATTAAGTAGGAGGCATTGGAGAATTATCTAGTTTGTTAGACATTCAGTTAAGACTAAATTTTTAGGGTCTTGCTTTAGCAAAAAACATAACATTTTATCTACTTAAAATTCTAGACTGAAAACATATGGGAGATTTCTCAAAGCACATACACGAGGGTGTTTAAGAAACAACGAAGTAAGTATATGGAGTGGTTTCTTGCTCTAAGCCCAAAAGCTAGCCCTTCATGATTAAGTTTCCACCAAACTAAAAGTTTTAGTAAAAAAAAATGGGTAAGGCTATGTAGAAATAAGGTCCTTAACCCACACTGGCAGGTAGTGGCTTGTTACTGCCTTGCTGGGCGAGGAGAAAACCCTATGGAAAAAAATAAGATACAAGCAGACAAACCCCACACAAAAGAGACATCTGATTTTCAGTCCAATTGATTCGGATTAATATATTCGGTAATCAAACATAATTGCAACTTAGTTTTGGACTATGGAACATCCCAACGGACAAAGGTCCTTAGCATAAGGGGAAAGACAATACCAGTACAAGGAGCCAATATGCTTGGAAGATTCCAACACTTGATCAGCCTATAACAATGGATCGAATAAAGTACTTTACAAATCGATTTGCTATGTAAGTTCCAGAAAGATGAAAGAAAAGAGATGAAAACATACGATAGACTATGAGAAACATCTGATAACCCACAGGAGCACTCATATGACCACATTCCTATCTGATGAAGGCTCCTCCTTGCAAGAAATGAACACCTACTCGCCTTCTTTTCACAAATCTAAATGCACAGCATAAATAAACATGAGTGGCAAGGATCCAATTTCAGCTTCCTAAAGCCACAGAACAGTAGAGAGTAAAACCACATATATATAGTACCTGAAGTGTAGCTTCTTCACAAAATGTAAAAGGAAATTCATTTAATATCTCTGCATTTCTCATTTGTTCTTCTAATCTTTCACATTCTTGCTTGTGGTCACTCCAGTGCGAAATCTAAAGACATAATTTCAGAAGTTATAACGTGTCAGAGACATAGTTACCCCTTGGATAAAGATTTGATGCAATGGTGTGTCTTTTGTGCAAAACAAAACACATGAATAATTAAAAACTGTTGACAGCATCAATTCAGAACTTCGAAAGCTGAGTAACTAAAGCTAACTAAACAACAAAATATAGTTAGCAAAAGTCTCTTTTTTTTTCTTTTTTTTTGCTCCTTTATCACTTCCCATTTCAAGAAATGCAACATGATGGGTCTTAGTGATTCTCATTTTGCAACAGAAGTCACTTTACTTGTTACTACTATAACTGACAAGACAGCCACATACATCTTGACAAATGAATAAGGAGCATCGCCAGAAGAGAGTATCCTCGCCGAGCGGTGGTGTTTGTTTTCTATAGTTATTGTAGATTTGTAGCACATTGCTCGAGATTAGTAAATCTTATTAGAAGTCTCTACACGTATGACATCTAAATGCTAATAATTCGTAGTATACCGATACTGTAATACACCAAAAGTAGTAGGATAATCATCTTGCTTTCTGCGGAGCAGGAAGTAAGGAAAAACATAAAGTAAAAGAGGGGTGACCTTCCTAAAAATAAGTAAAGATGTGAAATAAGCAAGCACTTGCAGAAATCTGAAAAAGGGAAGCATCTGATATGCAGTTCTACAATAAATCTCAATTCTCAAAAACGGCTTTGTGAAACCCCATAAACAGCTAACCAAACCAATCAAAAGCGCCATTGTCCAAAATTCAAAGTGGGCCACCAAAGACCATCTACACAAGTTTACAGGATCCTTCTAGTCTTATAAAAAGCCAGCCAGATGTTGGGGTTCCTCGCAAATTGTGGAAATCCAATATAACAAATAATCAGAAAACATGCCGCATCTCGTGAAATGAAGGCCAGAAGGACAAAGAAGAATCGGAAGAATTGTTCTAAAAGGCATCAAATGACAGGTGCATTGTTAGGCAATGAAACTTTGACTACCAAAGAGAATGAACTTGGGAGCTGCATGTTGGTATCACGTATCCCTATAAACGCCTTAGCTCATTCCAGAAACTTCAGTCAATAAATGGAAGCACTTGGCATAAACATCTCGCTATTCCTCAGTTCACCTATACATAGCAGTTCCTTGGAGACGTTTCAGCAATCCACAAAAGTAAAGTAACAACTCACACAACAAGTGAGAGTAGCAATCCACAAAAGCGAAGTACCAAGAGAAAAATAGTCGGGTGAGGAGTGTTCCACCAAAATTGGTGGGAGTAGCTATTTGTAATCCATCCTAAAAGAGGGTGACAGGCTGACAGCAGGGGTGGAAGGAGAAGGTAACTTTTTCCTTTAAAAAATGGTAAAATAAGGTAGAAAATGGTAGAAAAAGGGAGAAATGGTTTAAAAGGTAGAAAATTGTAAGAATCAGTAGAATTGCACTCCAAATTTCAATCTTAAATCCGCTACTGGGTGAGGGGATTGGGACGTATTTTCTAAGTTGCCTTCGAGAAGTCACACCATTGTAATCCTACTATTTATAAAGTTGAAGTTTTACTTAGGGTAATCCTTGTTTTCAGCCTTAAAACATTGTCTAATTTTTTTTTCGTCATCATGTTTGTCCATCTTCATTACACAAAGAGGATAAAGAGTAATCTTCCACTACACATCGTTTCCCAACACCAGCCATCCATTTTCGCCAGCAAAATCTTTGCAGAGATATCTCTCCAATCTGGGAGGGATTTGGTTTATTAAAAGGGGGAGATAAATGGATCCCTCCTTCTCCCTCCCCTTTCCCTTCCCCAATCCCCATCCAAACAAAGGGAATTACATCCCTCACTCTCCTCTCCCTCCCCTTCCCTCCAAATCCCCCTATCCAAACACACTCCAAAACTCCTTCTTCCAAATATTAAATGTTGAGTATTCAGTATAATGAGAAACCCGGAAAGAAGGCAGACCAGAACAAGCAGCTGCATTTGATAACTATTAAAACATTATTCCAAAAGGGGATCACTTCCAAAGGCCACCTACATAAGTTTAAAAAGCTCCCTAGTCCTATAAACAACCCGGCATCTGATGTATTTCATCTAATCCTTTGCAAACGCAATTTGGCAGTAATAAATCAGGGAAAAATAGGCACGGCTTCAAGGACGCAAATCACCAATAACTAAATTGAGCGAACTAAACCCATACCTATGATCAAATTGCTTTTGCACATTTGTGCATCAACAAATTATAGAACCATAACTAATAAAGACAAAGTATACTCCTTCCAGTTCTCTTATCAGTGCTACATCCGCGATCATGATTTATCGAATATGCAACAGTATAACCTTCACATACTTAACAAGAACTCAAGCACCCAATATAACACTTCACACTAGTATGCAATATTTCTACTTTATCCCTATCCCTCTAATTGAACCTCATCAATCACCAGGTGAAACATAGCCAGCTTAGAATTCCTCAACCTTTCACAAGTTTAATAAGCTCCCTAGTCCTACAAACAACCCGCCTTCGGTTGTTGCCCGTCTAATCCTTCGCAAACGTAATTTGGCCGTGAAAACCAGTGAAAGGAAGGCACGGCCGCAAGGACAAAACTGAACCCCAAACCTATGATTGTATTCTCTTTAGTTCAAAACTTATAAAGTCAAAGTATACTTCTTTCAGATGTCTTAGGAATGCTATATCCACGATCATGATTTTTCGAATGTGCAAATAGTCTAACCTCCATTTGTGCTGCCCAATATAACACTTCACACTTCTATGCAATATTTCTACTTTCATCAAATGAAACTTGGCAGTTTAGAATTCCTCAACCTTTCACTCAACACAAATTATTAGAAAAGACCGTCTACTTTACTATAAAAGTAGACCACCTCTTCACAAGCTAATTTTCTTAAGCTCTCTATAAGTTTAAATTCAGCCGTAGATTTATATGACTTTATTGGACCAGCATGGCTTGACAGTCTCTCATAAGACAAGCTGCCCACTCAAACACCAATCTCAAGACTACCAAACAGACAAATTCACTTCCAAAGTTCAGACATTGCATCAAACACAACCAAAGCACCTCATCATTCACCTCAAACAACCAAAAACATCTCCATCTTCATATGATCACTACCCAGCATCCATATCTTACTCAGCAACTCAATTATCACATCAAGAACAAAACTTTACTGAATTTAACCAAATACCCACCAACATAAAACCAACCAAGACATGATAAATGTAACAAAATTTTAAATATCATAGAATCATCCCACAACAATAAAGCTCATTACTTAACTATATAAAAATGTTAAAAGTGGGACCTGGTGAGAAAGAGAACAGTAAGCAACAGCTTCACAGCGAGCACAATGTCTCACAGGTGGGCCCACACATCTTGTGCCCCTCCCCTTTGCCGCGCACTCCATTTTTTTGTGCAGCCAATTTTTGTGCATCACTCCACTTCTTTACTCATTGTTTTTTTTTTTTTTTGTTTGTGTGTGTGTGGAGTGGGCTGGGCTGGGTTGATTGGATAAGTTTGGTCCAAGACTAGATCTGTTCAACGGGGCGGGGCGGGTCAAAATTAAGATGGGTTAAGGCGGGGTCGGCTTTGAGAATTTTTCGATGGGCCGGCCCGGGTCAAAAGGGGCCATGGGCTAGGCTTGACCCACATTGATTTGACCGGTTTTCGAAAAAACAGTTAGATGAATATAAGGTTGATGAATGATAGGCTAAGAAGAAAATGAAATGTCAATACTCTTAACTTTTGTTTTGATGACCAATTATTGACCAGTCTCGCTTTGCTAAACAAAGAAAATGAGCCGACCCGCTATGACTCGACCTATTAATATAACGGTGGGTTATGACTCTGAAAAAACAAGGTTGGGTCTGCGGTTTTTGAGGGTCCTTGACCCATTATACAGGATTACAGGTCTATCTAGGTACGACCACCTCTCACAAAGAATTAGTTATGAAATTAAAAATGGCATCAATAATCACCATTTTGTGAGAGGTAAGATCATTGGTCTTGTACAATGACATAATTTCATGTTCATTATTTTATGGGAAATAGAAAAAAAAAAAAGAATTTCATAGGTTTAAAGTATTTAAGCTTAAAGTGTCAAATCATATCCTTAGTTTATCATGACGAGTATTTGAGAAATTTATCTGTGATTACAATTAATCATTAGTTTAGTTTAGTCAAGGCCATGTGTCTCCTCACATAAAATCCAATGAGTTTCAATTCCTTCCAGTTCTCTTCACTTTCTTTCAGTTCTTTTCAGTACTTTCTAGTTCTCTCCAGTTCCTTCGAATTCTCTCCAGTTTCTTTCAGTTAATTCTTTCTATTTTTTAACTCATTTCAGTTACTTCATGTCCTCTCCAATTGCTTCTAGTTCTCTCCAATTCCTTTCAGTTCTTTCTAGTCCTCTCCTATCCTTTTCTGATTTCTCCACTTCCTTTCAGTTCAGTTCAGTGCAATTTTTGCGAGTAGGGCTGCCCATCGGTCCAAAACCGGACCGGACCGAAAAGTCCCAAAAAATTGGATCGAGGACCGGACCGGACCAGAAAAAAGGTGGAGCGGACCGGACCGCAATGGACCGGTTCCGGAAAAAAAATAATTTTTATTTGTTAAAATTAATTTTAAATGACATATAAAATAATTTATTTTTTTAATAAATGCCTTTATTTGCCTTGATTTTTCAAAAATAGTTACTTTTAATAATTTTTAGTGCATAAATAAGACTTTTTAACTCCACTTACATTAAAAACATACTAAAAATGATTTTTCGGTCCATCCGGTCAGGACCGGAAAATGGATCAGACCGGACCGGATCGGCAATCGTACCGGTTTCCCGAAAATCTTGGACCGAGGATCGGACCGGTTGCATCCGGTCTGGGTTCAGTCCGGACCGAACGGTCTGGTCCGGTCCATTTTTCCGGTCCGAACCGGATCATGGGACCCCTATCTGCGAGTTTCAAACACGGCCTAAGTATTGTTCACATACTCTATATATCTTGTTTAGTCCAATACAAATTTAGTTAACTTATATTTATATGTTTAATAATGAGGAAAAAAGTTCAATTCACTAGTTCAATTTTAGTAAGCTCATTTAGCTCAGTTTTAATAAGTTTTGTTCACTATATTTTGGTTGTAATAAATTTTATTCCGTTCAATTTCAGTTAAGGTCGGTTCGATTAGTTTTTTTAGTAAAAAAAAAAAAAAATCCTATAAGATAATGGCATTTTATTGTACTACACTAGATTATGACCCGTGCAAATTACACGGACGGTAAAATAAGATAACTAAATAAATTGTATTAACATAATGTATTATTTCATACTATTTAATTAATTTTCAATTGACTCAAATTATGACTTTTTTATATGAAAGGAGTTTATAATTCACATATAAGGAAAGAAACTTCAACTTCGTAATATTGAAGTAATTTAAATTTTTATAGATATATGATGGTAAACTAATTTTTACACTGGTATAATTATATATATACTCGTTTTTGTTTTTTCAATTTATATTTTTTTTACCTTTTAACAAAAAATAATTTTTAAAATAAATTAGTCATGCATTTTGCCTTATTGCTAATAGCAAGCATGCAATACTGGGCATATATCTTATATTATTGAAGATATCTCTTTTTTGGATTAAGTGGAGATACTGAACAAAAAGTATTTAAGTGGTGTAGTACAAAGCTTATTATTTCAATTTTGTTAAAAGGAGTAAAAAGCTTTTTGTTTCTCCTTCAATACAAAAGTTGAGATTAATACTCTTTTTCGCATTTGATATCTTTTTCTTTCCCCTCTCATTTCACATAGCAAATGCATGGGATTTAAGTAGATGAAGTTTAATATGTTAAGAAGCAATGAAAACTCGATATTACACAAAATCAAATAGGCTAAAATCCAAGAAATGAGCAAAGCTCTACATCGATCTTTGATATAGTGAAACTCAACATTAGTACAAATCTAACATTTAATTCTCTGGGACTTTGCATAAACATGGGATTATTAAACATGTGAATACCAATATAATATTCAACTTTTCCAGGTGCAAAAACAGTTTATAATGAGTCTGAAATCAATGATAAACTACATAGTGAAGTTTCTTCTTAGTGGAGTATGAATGTGGATTCTTAGCCTTGGCTCATCAAGACTTTAGCTTAAGAGGAGCTGAAAATGACTTGCTTAAAAAACAAAATATAGTACTACAACATGTATACTCCTCTACATGGTCTGTAAAAGTTACAAATTAGGCTAAACATACCCAATAATAATCAATAGTCAATATACAACCGAAAATCAACCGTATCAACTACTCCCTATTTAGGAACATGAATTCCGATTTAAATAGACTAACAATGAAAATTCACCTCCCAAAACTTTATCTTTCACCAAGCTTCACACTCACCTATAATTACTTCAAAATTATTAATTGACTTCACTTCCTTACTTGTAATTTTCACTGAATAACACATGTAATTGTCCTATGATTACCATTATAAACAACTTGGGAGAAAGAGGATATGCGAAGAAAAACGTGAGTCCCTAAATTATTCTTAAAAGAGATATCGAGTACATTATGCAGGAAAAAAATCTTTAAACAACTTAAATTTAGTGAATCACAAACGAAACACGTACAAATGAAAGAGAAGACTTGTAAATATCTAACTTATGCTACTTTTCATATACGAAGTGAAAGGATTGAACATGATTAATCAAGTCAAACTTCATGATTATTATAGAGAAATTATTCCCTGAATAAGTAAACAACGATTGTAAGAGAGCATATCAACTCGAAACCATGATATTGAAAATCAAGCATTATGAATAAATAAAAAGAATTATAGATTGTCATCCTAATAGTATTTTGAATTATAGTGTGGTCCATATGATGCGCTGACTTCTATTGCACTAAGGCACTACATCCTAACCGTTTTTTGAAACCATATTATTGAAAATCAAGCATTATGAATAAATAAAAAGAATTATAGATTGTCATCCTAATAGTATTTTGAATTATAGTGTGGTCCATATGATGCGCTGACTTCCATTGCACTAAGGCACTACATCCTAACCGTTTTTAAAGCAATTAGCAATTAGCAACACGAAATGAATGAAAGATTATAAGCAAGCACAATTATGAATTATTGTATTCATTTGCATATAAAGACTTGAAAATTCTAATAGGTGATTAAGCTACATAGTTGGAGGCGGTAACTAACGTATTCACCCAATCTTGTCAATGAATTTTATAATTTTAGTAATTTGATATTCATTGCCCCTCTTAACGAATTGTGAATTCGGGACATGGAATTCACTTTCAGATAGAATTAAACGAAATAAAATAAACATCAAAAGTTCATTTTATAGATACTAAGGCATCAAATTGACCAATATGTATATTAGACACTACTAACAGGCACTTTGACAACATAATTTGGTTTGATTCATGTGCATTTCAAAACATTGCAGATCAATAATCAAATGCTCTAATGAAGAAGTATAAGATATTCTAATGGAAAATTAATACTTAAAAGAACCCAATCATACACTTGAAAAGAAAAAAGCCTGTTCTCTTCAACTTATTTTCACTTATCTTATCTTATTTTATCTGAATTTTTCTTATTTTTCCTGATTGTTTCTGAACTTTTCTTATTTTTAATTATTTTTTTGAACTTTACTTTTTTTACTTATTTTTCTGAACTTTACTTATTTTTACTTATTTTTTCTGATTCATGCTGTTTTGATAGCTCAACTTTACTTATTTTTCTTATTTTTACTTATTCCCACTTATTTTTCCTGAACTTTACTTATTTTTCCTGAACTTTTCTTATTTCTTCTGAACTTATCTTATTTTTTCTGAAAATAAGTATAAATAAGTTGAGGAGAACAGGCCCTAAATGATGACATTAATGTAAATGAGTTTCCACTGAATTTAATAACTTTGGGAGATAGATTTGAATTTATAAATAACAACTCTAACGTATGTTCATCTCATAGACGTTAAAAAAATTATTAACTTTTAACAATGATATTGACATTTTCTACTATTATTGGTTAATTTCTTTATTTGAACATGTAACTTTACCTCTCAGTTAGTGTAATAATATGTTGGCTTGGGAATAGATACTTTTTAAGGATTGACTTCTATCGATTTTCTAGTACTTTTCTATTGTAATTTAATCAGTGGTCGTTTAGTGAAAATATCTTAGTTAATTTGATTTTTTTTTTTGTCATGCTTAACAAAAGATACTTTTATTTACTTATTTATGTTTTACTATTTATCTTGTTTTAGTGGGAATATCCTATTTACTTAAATTAATAAAATAAAACAATTAATATATCTCCAATCTACAATTAATTTTTTTTTAGATTTCCATCCAATTTTGATTTTAAATTGCCTTATTTTTACCCTGTATCACATATTTCGTAATATTTCATTTTGAAATTAGTGATTTGATTTTCTATTAATAAAGCTATCTCATATATATACCTTTGTTTCTTTCTTTTGCCCCAATTATATTTCCTTCGATTTTGTTGCTTATTAAATGATAGTATCTCTTATTGATATTTATGCTTGGTGATAGTAAAATTTTGTTGATATTTTTATTAGAGGATAATATATCTGATTGTTCTTAATGGATAATAGTAAAATTTTGTAGACATTTTTATTAGAGGATAATATCTTTGATTGGTATTTATGGATGGTAAAATATGACGTTAATAGATCTTAGTGATATTGTTGATATTAATGATTTTCCCCTTTAGAAAGATTGTGTATTATCCTATCAATTATCTATTTGAAGAAAGAATCTAATATTGTCGTTTTAAGTGATAATGAATTAGAAAAATACTATGTGGCCACCACTAAAAACAAATCTGAAGCATTGATTTATAGAATACAATCTTGACCATTGAATAAGTTGACCACCAAAAAAATAAAAAAAAAAACTCCTCCTCTTCACCCCCTCTCTTCCTCCTCCTTCTCT